>CAADRB010000057.1:770663-804922 GCA_900708905.1 Hymenolepis diminuta | reverse complement strand
GTGTGGTGTGGTGTGGTGTGGAGTGTTGCGGTTGAGGGGAGTGCGAGTGCAAAAGCGCACCCAGCTGGTGACACAAGCCTCTCACACTGACCCTGACGTGATTTGAACACGCAACCTTCTGATCTGGAGTCAGACGCGCTACCGTTGCGCCACAGAGTCGACCGACGTCGCGCTGCCTGCTCGTCGGTGCGCTGCCGACATCATCAACGCCGTCTCTCGTGGATGTGGTGACGGTGTTGTGACCGAGCGGTGTTGGTGCCTCTCTTGTTGTCTTTGTTACTTCTCTAATCCTTCCATAATCCTAACTATTATTTTTTATTCTTTAACATCTCTAACAAATGAAATGTCGATGATGAATTATTCGTTTACGTATTTTTATATTTTTCGGGTGTTTTTATTTGTATATCTCAGGTGTTTTTTTTATTATTTTTTTCCGTTGGCGACCTTGGCTCTCCTTTTGCGGGCTCTTATTTTAGCCTTTTGTTCATTTTGGATTTTTGACTATGTGTAGTGTGTGCGAATTTCTGCAATTTAGTACGTCATTTGACATTTAGTATTTTATTTGATTTTTTAATTTTCTTTGGTTTTTCTATTTAAATTCTGGTTTTCTTTTCGGAATGGTGTTTTATTTCATATCCTTGAAAATTGTTCATCTATCTCTTCATTTTATAATTGTAAGGGCATTTTAATTGAATATATCTCAATCTCTATGTATAATTCTTTTTTAAATTAACTGGATACTGTAATTAGTTATCAGTTTTTATTTATTCAGATTCCAGTTATATGATTGATTCCTTTTATTTGGATATAGTTAATTGAAGTTTATTTATCTCATTCTTTCACGCGTTGACTTGTAAATACTATTGATGCAATAAAATAAATCAGTATTTAATAATTTTTTTGAGGTTGGAGTTTAAACGAGTTTACTCTAAATCATTCTGATAAAGAACTCCTATAGCTTTTGCACCTCTCTTTTCTCATTTTCCCTGTGTTTATTCATATTTCTTCTTACTGTTTTTTATGTCTTTAGCAATTCATATCTTAATATTGTCGTTCTCGTCACTTTAAAGTATATTTTAGCGCACTTTGGTCCTTTGTGTATTATGCGTTCTCATAGTTTTATCTGTCTTTATTCTTTCTTCCTTCCGTCATTTCGTGTTTTAAAAACAGTTTTAGCGTTCGAGTGAAGTCTATTATTATTCATTGTGTGTTTTTTTGTCTTTATTCACAATACCTATTATTTACTTTCGTCTCATTTGTATATGCATAACCCTCGTGGTTCATCCGCATCCCTATTGGATTCATTGTGTTCCTCCTAGAGAGTATCGTTACTCTTTGGCAATAGAAATGTGTGTTATGGATTTCCTTCTTCTAGTTGTTTTGATGCTAGGTCCTTTTTGCTAATTTGTTAAGATGTAGCAAATTGACTTCCCACCAATAGCGAGTGAGTATGTGATTTTTCGGTCTTTTCAAACCAATGTCAACATTGAGCTTCCAATTCGGCTTTCGGCAGTGTTTGCTTCCTTTTAGCTAGCTACGTTGTGGACCAACTTTAAACTGCCGATTTTTGATATTATACGTTCAAATTCACTTTTTTTAGAAACTTCTATCGAATCACTTCACCGGACCGCAGTTATTCGTCAGTTGGAGAGTGGTATCAGGCCTCAACCTGTGGATATGAGTGAGTCAATAATTCCTGCTAATGATTATTAGTATCTTTAAGGAATTAGTTGTGTAACTCTTTAAATTTACAATATTCGCACGGTGACCCATAGTTTTGTTTAATCTAATTATGACCTTCCGTCATAAATTAGATCAAAGTAGCTAACTTTATACTTCGCCTTTTTCATTATTTCGCTCTTCATACTGTCCCATCCTCCCTCTCCTCCCTTTTCGGTTGTTAAGTACACTGATAGTCCAACTGAACTTGAAGGGTGACCCTTCATGTATTTCAAAAATTACTCTTTAATTGCATTCTCCAAGACAATACTTCGGTTTTTCGTCCCCGACGCCGTAGTGACGTCTCTAATGCTTCTATAGTTCAATCCCCTATCTATCATGTCTTGACGAGTTTATTAATTTTTTTCTAACTGTCCCGTTTCATTTTAAATTACATCTGCACTCATATCCTCTCGCGCGTCCTCGCCCTAGTGACTCGTATAAATTGTCCTTATATTTCCATTCATGCGTATACGCAGGCACACGCTTGTCATTTACCGATTCCCATGCCTCCCCCCTCCCCATCGCCTTCGTTCCTAATCTCTCTCCTATTCGCTTGAATTCTCATTGTGGTTTGATCAATAGGTTTTGGCCTAATTGAGCCTTGGTGTTCTACTTTATGGAACTGTTGTTGCTGTTGTTAATTATTAACTATAGCCTTAAATTCTACAATCAAGATATGGTTCATTAGTTCCTACAATTTGATAACTTCTAAATTGGTGACCTCGGATCTTATTAGCTCTTACCATTTGCTACATCATGTTAGCGATAGGTAGAGTTGACTGCTATCGGTCCGTTGTCAGCTAAATGACCAACAGATACAAATTCATTTGATTACTGTCACGACAACTTAAGTTTAATGGCCATCAGCAACTCCGAAATTACATTTGAGAAGCATGTGGAAAGGGTCTCCTTCACATCTCAAAGACTTAAATTTTGCGCAATCAGTCTTTTGATTTCTGATATTGATAACGGACACTTAGCAGGTGAAAACTGAATTATATTTAAAAGCTAATCTATGTTATATTCCGAAGTTCCTCCTATCTGGATTTTTGCACTTAAATTGGACCTGTAGAAAGTACCAACTGCTCGGAAAATAAATCACTTTTACTTGCTCTTTCAATTATTTTAACTTAATCCTAACTTCCTTTTTGTTTGGTGGTAATTATTTAAAATGCAACCGACATTTTAAAACGAACCATTTGAACATAAGTTGCCGCAAAATATTTAAAAACGTTATCGAAATAAGTACATTTGAACATAGACTGCGGCGGATGCTTTAGCTGTGCCGTAATGCGACAAATTTCTTTTTTTGATATAATTCGGCTATAATTCCTCTACTGGAGAGAGTTTTTTGTCATCGTGGATAATTGCTCGGTTCACTTGATGTTCTTTTTGTTCCAATTCGTATAATAACGAAATATTATTTTTTGTGTTTAAATGTATCTTGCGCGTTCTTTATTAAAATAAATGGTGAATAGAATAGATAGGCAGTTAAGTTGTACGTATATAATCTTACATTCCAATGAAAGTTCGTAGCTTTATATAATTTGATACACCTCTGGGATGCTTGAGGTCAGTCTAAAAAATGTCTCGGCCCTACTTTTCGTCCTTTCTCAATATGACTTAATTTACCTCACAAGTGGGTACTTGAATGAAGTTTTACACCTCCCCTATCTTAAATTGTTATCTCTTAAGGTGGCTAAAATCCTCCCTTGTAGGTGATGCGGTTTAAACATATCTTTACTAAGGCACATATTGATTGGCTAGTAAATATGAAAGGACGTGGTCTATAAGGTGCATACAAGGTGAAAAAAAATCGTAAAGATTACAAATGGTGAGAGTAGGTGGCCACTTTCAGTCATACTAGCCTATTTCCCCAATGAACGACGGCGACCGATGACCATGTAATCTGATCAAGTCGATGGCTGCACTGAACTCCCAGTTCGGCTTCCCCGTTGTCCCACTCTGTGTCCGTCTGCATGCTTCACTTCGGTTCGGCAATGTTGATAGTCTACTTCTAACCCACTTGGGGCTCATGCTCTCTCCAAATGAGACACTCAAGCGGATCTGTAGCGAATAACGTCAAAGTTAAATTCTAAAAGAAAAGAGTTTGCAATGTTGCTATGAGAATAAGGGTGAATATTTAAAATTGAACGGAGGTATGTATATACTCATCCTTCTATTTTCATTCTTGGAATTAAAAAACCCGTAACGAATGTACAAGTTTAAAGAATAATCCCTTCAAATAAAATGATTGAGCTAAATTACCACAAACACGTTTAAGTGACTCATTTATTTTATTAGGGTTACCATGTACAGACTCATTCGGCGGCGACCAAGCTTCAACAAAGATAACTTTGTTCTTTTGCTCCTAGATAGCTTTAAAACTTGTTATTTTTTGAGCCACTAATTGCCAATATAAACTGGAAAGAAAGTCCATACGAAGTTGCGACTAGACACCGAGGACACTAGACAATTTAGGTGGTTTACCTAGATAAACAGCGCTAGCAAATGGTAAGTATAGGTATATTAACGCGAGTGTACTTTTAAATACGAGGAAATAGTTCGAAAAGATGGAGAATTGGCAATATACGTCTTGATGTAACAATTGGGGATTTGAGTCGTTGGGTCATAAATACATCACTACGACTCCGTGGACGAAAAACCAACGTACTTTTGCGGATAATGTGATTCGATAATAATTGCTGGGAAATGGATAACTAGTAATTCTTCGGATTTGCCAATTCTTGCTTGATGAAAGAGGAATGCAACTTGATATCGCCATTTTGATAATCAATAGGGAGTCTGTGTAACCTCATGCACATTCAGGTATTTAAATTGAACCTCCTCTGTGCTTCTAATGTGATCGGTTTTCATTCATCATTAATCTCTAACAGACATCAGCTAACATCATTTCTGTTGTAATTCAACTTCTGATGCTTGAGCCATCGTGAATATTAGACCCAGAGTCAAATTGACTCAATAATTATCCATGAATAGAAAGGATTACACAAAAGTAAAGAGAGAAAGGAAAATTCGAAGTATGTGACTGTAGTTGATAACCGCAAACTTCTGACTGAATTTCAAGCCAAAGATCATTATAATACGTATTCGTTTGGACGGAGGGAGGGAAAGAATGGTCAAGTTTTGTGGGCTGAGGGTGGTGTGAAGGAAGGAGAGATCATGATATGGGAGCTAGGTTATCGAATGGCTGGATTATGAAATGCAATGGTTTTGTAAATATGGAGTACCAGTTTCAGAAGCAGAGGTACATTTAAAGAGGAGAATGCAGAACTCAATTCCGGTACACCTTTAGCCAAAGTAGTCTGCAAACGCACTAGTTCCACACGTTCAAAAATGGAGGGCCTTTAAAATTGGGATTCTACCTGGTGAGAAGTAGGCGGCAGTTCTGTCAAATTCTCTGTAGCCGTGGTAATTGACATCTTTACCCGAGTTTAGTCGTAATTAAGGCCCAAGTTTTTCCTTCAATATAGCAACTTTCCGGAATGAATGAAAGTTGTCCTAATTTTAAGGGCTAAATTTGTGTCTTTATTTGACGTACTACTTATTTATCTTGATGTAGTCCAGACTCTTTTTTATGGTATTTTTAATTAAAAATGACTTTGGTGATGTTTTTCTTGTTATTTTTAGTGACAGTCGTCAGCGCTGTATTTTCTTTCGGTTAAGTAGTGCTTTCATTTGAGTGTGAACTTCATCGATAGAAAGCTATCTGTTTTCTGTTTATTTTGGACCTACTTGCTTAGCTCGTAATTGCGTGTGTCCAGTTGATTTCCCCAAATGTTATCTCATGATGAAATTTCGTATTTAGATAAACCGACTGCTGCTAGTGAAGAAAGAGGCAAAAGGAAATCTGTTCAAATAAGTGACGGTAAACAATTAGACGAAGAAGATGAAGGTATGTTTGCCAATCTCTCGTCGCCCTTTTTTGCAAATATTTTATTTGACCAGTTCCTGATGTCCAGTTTATTTGTGTGATCCCTTAGAAACTTTAATTTTTGTGTCCTTTGTTTGTGATTAAATAATCCATCCCAATTTGTAGAAGCACAACCTACAACGAGTCGAGAGAAAAGAAGACTAAGCCGCGGAAGTTGTGCCAATTCTGATTTGGATGGTAAGTAGTCTCTCATCAACTTAAACCTTTGCATTCCTATTAACTCTAATTCTTTAAATATTCTATTTCGTGTGTTTATTCTGGTTTTTCTTTAATTCAACCGTATTTGTATTTGTGTGTGGAAAGTCGCTCTGCTTTTATTCATCTCATGTGTTTTATACCGCTGCATGTTGCGATTAGAGCTAAATTATACGTCTGAATAGTCTCTTAGGTGCGCGTATACGTTTGGGGCTGTCTTGAGGGATTTGTTTGCTAGAACATACTCGGAGAGTGCCACAGGTATAATGCCGTAATTCGAGCTATTTTTTTGTATTTCCTTTCAATTTTTAGAAACGCAAACTACGAATGGCCGAGGGAAAAGGAGAAGAGTAAGCCGCAGAAGTTATGCTGATTATGATTATGATGGTAAGTCTCCTATTCTTATGGCAAAGCCACTTTGGTGAGATGCGGTGTCTGTTTTGTGTACACATATTTTGGTTTTTCTTTATTCGTGTTTCTTTGTTTGTGTTTCTGTTGTAGACTACGTACTCCATGCATGCGATGAATGCGACAAATCCTATCCCACTTATCATGGACTTCTTATACACCAAGGTCGAAATCACAAACGTAAGTCTTGCTCATGTTGGGCTCAATTAAACAATCCTGCCTTTGTTGGTTTCACATCATATTTTTTTACCCAATTTTGATGTGGAGATTAGTGCACTGGTGGTGCAGTGGCTAATGTACATGTCTGCTAAGTCCAAGATCGTCGGTGGATATCTAGTGATGTGGATGGCCAGTTGCATTGGTCAAGTCTAGTTAATAAGGAGCGAGGGAGTGGGAGAGTTTGATTTTCTCATCAGGAGGCTTTATTATGCTCTTCCTCTGCCTTAGATAAGTGTCGAAACAGTTACATGAGTGGGCTTTGGGGCTCAAGTGGATTGGAAAAAATGTTGTAGTTTGAACTTTTTTTTCACTTTTTGATCTCTTTGATAATTAATGTGGAAGAGAACCGCCATTTAATCTGCCTCTTTAAAGTAGTTCGCATGGGTTTTCGAAGCCACTTTATTATACTTAATGAAAGGGGTCGTGTCGTTGATGCTATTTTTGCAAGTGGATGCGTTTCTTCTCAATATAAGTGGAAGGTGAACTTAGAATATTGTGAGCATGAAAGTGGAAAATTTTCCTAGATCACAGATTGTGATTAGTGCCCCCTTGCCCCTAAAATCTCCATATCTCTCGAGTTAGAGGGAGGGTGACGATTGCACTAGTCAGTTTGTATATGCAAAATTGCCAGAATTTCACAAATTTGCTATAATTATTTCGATAGCAGAAGAAATGGTTGTTTGTCATTGACTTAGCATCAGGTTATTATTAATATAGCTCACTGCAAGGCTAAAAGTTGTACATTTTCATCGTGGAAGTAACAAAGCAATTCAATATGGGATCGATTAGAAGCACAAATTGGAGGTTCGAGGCATTTTACTTCTTCTGTTGCTCTTATGTCCAGATGTTAAGAATTGTCGCCTGTCTTTTCGTGAGTGAATTCATGTTTGCGTTTTTGAGACCCTGTTGACCAGATGAATCATTTGGACGGTTGGTCAGCCACTTTGGACACATTGTTTCATACGATAGCCAAGATATCCTCGGGATGATAAGAGATAAGAAAGTGCCTACGTGTTATACATTTTAATTCACCTCCTCATTTACCGAGCGCGATTACCATACGACGATAATGATCAGGTGTCCTTAAAATTTTGATTTCTAATTTCCGTTCTTCGGTTGTAGATTAAGCTTAGTCACTCGATAGAATTAGAATAAATTCGTACATTTTCTCCTATCGCTTTTAAGATGTGATTGGTAACTGCGTTTCCTGAAATTGATCTACTGAGACCTTCCTATCCTAGATATTTGCCTGAAAAGAGGAAAAATTTTAATCTGTGAAAACTTTCATTAACCTCAGGATCAAGGGGATGCTTTTTATGAGGACTTGGGATTTATTATGATGTGGAGCTTTAAAAATCTAAAATTCCAAGATTTATTATTAGTTTTTCTTTATTCGTTTATTATTCAAAAATGAACTCTTTATTCTTTTTATTTTAGGGATCAAGAAATTTGCTTGTGAAGTTTGTGGCAAACGTTTCACAGAAAGGCATGTTTGCGAAAAGCACATTGAAGCAGTTCACTTAGGTATGTTACTCAATTTGCATTTTTTCGGTTTCATATTTCGGCGGGTGGAGGGGAGGGGGAAAACGTTCACTATCCTAAACTTTATATCTGTGTTTCCTCTCCTATGACAATCATTTCTGCGTTTTTTTTCAAAAATAAACAGATCTAGATATTGTAGTACTGACTCAAGGTTATTCATTCTAAAAATCACACAAGACAAAATCAGACAGCCTCTCTAAAAGCGTATCTCATTTCACTTCTTTCCCACAACTCTTGTTGCCTCGCTCAGTACTAACGCATCGTCTTCTCCCCTCCAAGTTCCAATTCTTTCTCACCCTCATTTATTTCCAATTTTCGAATAAACACATAATTCTACTTGACTCTTGATATTCTTATTGGGGAAAACCTACATATATGAGGGGATATCTAGCCTAATTAGATTATTAATACTTTCGTATATTGCTTATATCACGAGAATATACTGTGATAATTTGGTGATCAGGCATAGGTAAGAGAGTAAGAATATATTATTTGAAGAGATATCCTCTTATAGCAATAACGGTCTACCTAATGGCCACAAAGGCGACGACCTTTTTCTCAAATCTGAATTCCAATATTTGAGTGGGATCATAAGTATATTGAATGACCTTAAAGAATACGAAGATATGAGAGTCATGAAGAGTAATTAAAAATTGAAAGCAGGAAAATGAGTATTTGTTTTGTGATGCAGTCATAATGAGGTAGTGCAAGTGTAAGTCAATGATGGGTGTGCAGGTACACTGACCGTGACTACTGACATCAACACTCTGATAGCCTCGACACTATCCACTTTTGGTCTCTATCACTCTTCATATGGAGAAGTTTAAAAGCTTTATCGGATATTTATGCTAAGCTTATGAATAAATGATATCCGTAAGAGGTGTGGCAGCTGAGAATTGAGTAAACAAGCATAAAGTCGTTGATATACCTGAGTGGACGTAAAACTTATGTCAATGTTAAGTCATGGAATCCCTATAGTACATCCGGAGAACCTGTGCAGAGTGCATTTTCTAGGGTTATAGCAGAAAAAGGAATAGGCGTTTTAAGAAATGGAGAATCTGGTTTTGATTAACATTCATTACTTTACGTTTAAAAATAGGAATAATCTCTATTGAGTTTCCCTTTGTAAAAGTTTGTAGTTTCAGCCCACTTAAATCCAATGTAAAAAAGAATTCAAACATCTGTTTGAATTTATATAGTCTTTTTTTCTGTTAAGAAATCGCCTTGGAGTAATTGCACTTCTACCCTGTCTCTCCCTCCAGGTCTGAGTTAACTGTAATCTTGTGATATCTAGCGGGTATCTAAATCATAACAGCCGAAACTTGACTTACTAGTATTTCAACAGTGTCGAAATAGCCTTACAACAGTCTTAAACTGCTAAAGGTTCATCCTAGAGCAGCGTACTTATCAATCCCCAAAAAGATAGACTAAATTCGACTACTTGGTAGTAACAAGTGTGGCCCTTCCGTCACTGGAAGTCTGTTTAGCAAAGTTTTAATATAATTCAGAATTAATTGTAGGCAGGAAGCTTTGGAATCGTATGTATTGTTTAAAACAGAGTACAAAAAGCCGAAATTGAAAAAAATCTTACGAAGATCGCTGCATAAACGATGATATTTATCAAATTAATGCCGTTTTTAATGTTCCTTGAATCAATGATGTAAAATGAGTTGTGCAATATTTTTAAGGCTGTAGCTTGAAAGATGAGTATTACACTCTAAAAATTACTACGTTAAAGTTTCCTTGAATTATTTATTATTACCCATGGTAAAGTAAATAAAGACTTCCACTAGTGTTGTTCATGCGAAAACATCGGAATAGAGGTAACGGCAGAAGCAAAGAGGGTCAATTAAAAGTTGATGATGAGGTCAAGTCATTATGCGTGTAAGTTTATTTGAATTTGAGGACATTAGGGGAACGAGTTTACTTTGTGGTGTTCAAATTCTCACGTTATTCTGAGCTCGTTGACTGGTGGATTTAACTAAGTGGTTGGTCTTGCTGCACCGATTTATTTGTAACATTTTACTGTCTAGGGCGGTTAGATATATCTACATATTTAAATGATTCCTTTTTCATTGTTTGTAGGTTTGATTCATAAGTGCGAAATCTGCGAAAAGAGCTTTTCCACGCGTCGTAATGTGCTTAATCATATTGCTGCGATCCACAATGGTATTTCTCTCCGAAAGTTCTCATTTTTCCGTTCTTTTTTTTGCTTAAAGAGAAGCTGCTATCAACTTCTTTATTTATTATCAGGAGAGTGGCATTGCAATTATTGTGGTAATACGTACACATCGAAGAGGCATCTTTCCTGGCACATTGAGAATTTTCACAAGGGTTTGTGTTGTGCACTTTTGTTTTTACAACTTGTTCCCTTTTCAGTTTATAATTTTGTTACTTTCATTACAGATCGAATTGGGAAAGGATCTCAATGTGATGCTCTTTTGATGGATACAGAGATAAAATTTGAACCGAATTAGAACATTTTAATTCCTTTTCTACATTAATGGAAGTTTATGAAGTCAAACCTTTGTTTTCTGTCCTAAAGTAGAATGTACATATCAACAAATTTTGAAGGAAAATAATGAATTTTTTTTATCCAGATTATTTTGTTTTTCTTATTTTAAGAGAAACTTATTTTCAGCAATAAACTGCTATGTGTCTGCTGAAGCCTGGTCCAAATCAGCAGTGATTAGAGAGTAGACAAAGAAAGAAAAGAACGAAAGTCCATAAGAGTGTGAAATATAGAAGGATACAGGGTGAGAGGAGGCGATTATTTTGCCTCAATGATCACGACCCTCCGATTAGGGGTCTAGCGCACTGGTTGGTGAAATCGCTAGCTTAGCCTACTGATGGCTTAAAATATGCTATGTATATTTACCTAATAGACTCATTTTGCAGACACCATTAAACACTCAAAACTATAAGTAGAAATCAATAAGTAGAAAGTGTTATAGATTTATACTTACAAAAGTCGAGTAGTCGCATAGAGCACTAATATCATAAAGGACGTTTTTGTGGCACAAATCTCCGGAGAATGCATTTCTTAATTCGTTTATGTGAGGAACGTAGACATCTAATGTTTTCGGTACACTCGAGAGAAATTGGTAAACTTCATCTCTCGTGCATTTATTTATGGATTGTTGAATATCTAAGCTCCTACTTGGATGTGTATAGCAACCATTGAAGCAATTATTGACTAACTGAGCAGCTAGTCATTTACCACAGATCCAGTTAACTATATAAGCACACTTTTTAATAAAAAGATGTTCTTCCTGTAAGTCTGAGTAGTTGCAGTCTCAAAAATTTTTGAAAGAGTTAAACAGATAACTAAAAGTGTCACTACAAATCCATCACATTTCGGCTGTGCATTTTTGGTTCAAACGGGAGTTGCTATCTGTTTGATGGAAAGCAGATTCAATTATTTTCGGTTCACCTAAAAGAAGCTCGCTGACCTTGCTCTTCATGCACTTCCTTATTGATTACCGGTTTTCCGCACGGAGAAACCTCCGTATCGATACGTGGCTCAGCCTAAAATTTTTCATACTCGGCAAGACGACTTTTTATATACTCTACTCACATACTATTCCGTTTTATGCCTGAAATTTGTGAAAATCGAAACCTGTGGATTAATGCGGCTCAGTTCAAAGTGGTCTTTCATCTATAATATGCTTGGACACTCCGCTGTTTCAAATCAAATTTATTTTTTCTTCGCTTTTTCCTCTTTACCCACATTTAAATGGTTCATTTAGAATCTTGAAATAAATCTAAATTAGCTTTCCCATTATATATGGATGAATATTGGGTACTATATTCATTTCAAACTTGTAGTAAAATTGTGGACTTTCAAATCAATCATTAAGGCCTTATTGCGGCAAAAAATCGGAGTTTTCTACTGTTTTTAGGATGTCCTCATTATTAAGCTACTAACCTGGAATGGCTATTGATAGAAGAAAAAATTATTTTCCCCCGTTCTCAATGTTTCTTCCATAAATAAACGTGCAGTTTCCTTCTTTATTCCCCACTGATAAAAGAAATTTGGTAATGATGTCTATTTGTTTAAGCCTATTCTGATTGGGATGGAGTTTCGTTAAAACACGTGTGTTTACTATATCATGTCTTGTGTTCTGCCTTGGGTTATTTGCTTCTCCGTTAAGTTGCCATATTACTGAGTTTTTTAGATTATTAGCTCTGCGAGATAACTACTGGCACCTCTAGTTTGTTACCTCATAAAAGATTCTGGTGACATAGTGGTGGACTCAATCGAAACTGCGAAAATTGCGGTCATTGTTCGAAGTATCATGAAAAAAATGAATTTATCGAAACCTGATAAGGATTCCGAAGAATACGTTAAGAACGTCGGTGAGTTCCATTATGAACCCTCCGTTGGTGAAGTATTTGCGACGTGGTATACTCGCTAATTGGAGCGTCTATGAAAATGGAATGGCAGGGTTGCATGACAAAACAAGAATCACCATTCTGTCCCGGAAGTTCAATGAAAGTGACCATGATCTCTACCTGACCTATTCACTAACCTCTTTTGAGGAGAAGATCAAAAAGTGCGAGGTAAGTGGTGACAATACCTCTCCTTTCAGTATTTGTTATTAGGGTCTATATTTGGCCACACGCGAAGGTGAAGATATTCACAAGTATTCAACCATTGTGAGTCGAATGCACAATGCATTCTCGTATGGGTTGTTAAATGAGCATCAATTCAGGTGCTTTGCATTCATTCAGGGTCTTCGTCCTACGTGCTATGCGGAAATTCGCCTGAAATTATTGTCTGTTATAGATGAGAACCCAGACGTCATGTTATATAATCTGGTGGATGAATGTAACAACTTTCGGAGACTCATCGTTGACTCGAACATGGTTGAAAGCAATGAAACTCAAACATCCCTAATCAAGAAACCCGAAATTGATCGATAGACTGAAGATAACCCGATGTCGCAGCCGTAGACACAGCAGACTTATCCCTCTGACCCTAATTATGAACCGAGGTGCCGATTTTGTGGTGGTTTGCACCTCTACAAATGTAGCCCTTTCTTTAGACATCAGTGACAAGACTACAATTCGTATGGACACAGAGAAGGGTTCTGTCGGAGCTGTCAACCCAAGCCACAGGAGAGGTCTCTATCAGGCTCAACATTCTCAAGTGCATGGCATACCAACCACGATGCTGGTTAATATAAGTACACGTTACTGTGAAACCCTATGCCTTAATGGCGTATTTCTTGAGCTGCAGGTTGACACTGGGTCGGACATCGCCATAATTTCAAATGAGGCTTGGAAAATTTTTGGTAGCCCCAAGCATGATACTGTTCCTTTTAAAGTATCTAGTGTCTCAGGTGAAATAGTGCGACTGTCGGGAGCGATGAAATGAGACAACCGTCAAAAGAAAAATCGTCGCCACTGTATGTTATGCAAATGATTGCGATATCAACCTCCTCGGGTTGGACCGGATCGACATGTTCAAGGTTCTCGAGTCGAAAATCCAAAGTGTAATCTGCTCACAAATGCGAATAAAAGAGATGATGAAGTGATTTCCATTCTTATTCGAGGACACCTTGGAAAGTAAACACAAAGAATCCCAGGTCATTTCTGAGACCAGGGCAAACGGAGTGTTCCACCCGAAAAGACCAGTACCCATTGCAACTATGAAAATTATTGAGAACGAATTGGTACGTTTAGAACAGATGGAGGTATTGGAACTCTACATGTTCGAAATAGGCTGTCCCAATTGTGGTGGTACGAACGGCGAATGAGTGGACACGTATCTGTGCAGATTTTTCCATGGGACTTAACTCATCGTTGGAGGATAATCATCATCCGCTGCTCGCGATAGACACACCTTTCACGATCCTGAATGGTGGAAAGTTCTTCACGAAGATGGACCTTTCGGACGCCTCCCTTCAAGTCGAAGTAAAATCAGAGAGTCGTGAGCTTCTAACGATAAACACTGATCGGGAACCTTTCCAGAATCAGGACATTTTTCAACACATTATGGACAACATGATATCGGGCCTAGTGGGTATGGCAGCTTATCTGGACGGCATCATCGTAGTTGGAAAATCAGAGGAGAAGCTTCAAGGTCGCGTCGAAAAACTCCCCGAGCATATAAAAAAATATGCCATTTCTGTCTAACCTCTGTTAATTTTCTTGGTTCTATTTTTGATTCAACTGCCCGCCTTCCCAAACCCGATGAAACTCCTGCCATTGCTATGATATCTGCTCTGACCGGTTTGGGCTCACTTCGTTCTTTCCTTGGTTTAGTATCTTATTGTAGTTCTTTTTTACCCATTTTCACGAACACAGAGATCCCTTTAATCCACTCCTGCACAAGTACACGTCATGAGAATGATCACCTGCATGCGAAGAGGCTTTCGAGAAGCTAAATCTGATGTTGAATTCGGATCTACTGCTGAATCACTGTGATCCAAGTCTGCCTATGGTCCTCACAACTGACGCGTTCGGTTGAGAAATTGGGACAGTCATCTCCCACACTTTTCCAGATGACTCTGATAAAGCGATCGCATAAATCTCCCGTACTCTCAAACCAGCGGAAAAGAACTGCGGACAAATTGAAAAGAAGGTACCGGTCATTATATATACAGTAAAAAGATTCCACAAGTGTGCATATGTGGCAGACGATTTACACTCCTAAAGGACCACAAGCCATTGTCGTCAATATTTGGCTTGAAAAAAGGAGTCTCAGTGCTTTCTGCAAATTGTCTTCAACAATAGACACTCATGTTAATGGGTTATGACTATGACATCAAGTATCAGAGAATGAAAGATTTCAGCCAAGCTGATGGTCTATCTCGCCTCATTGATAAACAATGCGCGGAAAACGAAGAAACAGTGGTTGCATTCGTGTCAATTGAAAGAAATGTGCGGCACATACGGGGGGAGTCGATTTGAAACATTCCGATATCAGCAGAAAACATACGAAAGGAAATGGAGAAAGTTTATCCAATCCAAATGGCCTTCATTTTCACCAAAAGGCGATCGACTTGAGCTTTACCGTCGGTGAAATTTGATTATGGTAGTTGACTCTTGTTTAATGTTTTTGGATGAAGTTATTATTTCGTCTGCCCATAGAAATAAGGTCCGAAGACAATTTCACTAAGGCCATCTTGAAATAAGCGAATGAAATCTATAGCCAAAGGATACGCTAATCGGCAGGACATGGATGAGAATATCGAATACCTCGTCCGCTAGCGTAGCAAATGCCAGCTGGCTGCGAAGGATCCCTTTTGCCGAGATCCTGTACTATGGCCACAAAGGGAAACTCTGTAGACTAGGTTCATGTCGATTTTGCGGGTCCGGTAAGTGGTATTACCTATTTAGTCGCTGTCGATTCATATTCTAAATGGCCAGAAGTAGTGCCATTAACCTTGGCGACTGGCGGCTCAACAATCGAAGCACTGGATCGAATTTTCTCGACACACGGATTAACAAAGGCCCCGGTTTCGGACAACGGGGAGCAATTTACGTCAGTCTATTTTAAGAAGTTTTGGGATCGATCGAACACATCGGAACCCCTCCGTACCACCTCAGTTATATTGACAGGCAGAAAAATTCGTCGATTCGCTAAAGAGAGGCTGACAAAAAGCAGAATGAGAAGGAACTACAGAAGAGGAACTGCAGAATTTCCTGCTGGGATAAAAATCAACTCCACATCCTGCGTTAGGAGAGAAATCCTCGGTGGAGTTGTTAATTGTTCGAAAGTTGAGAACAGTGCGCGAAGCGATGCTGCTGAAGAAAACTCTGCCAGACTGGAGGAGATACAATCAGAATAACGGTTTTGCTGTTGACACAAATTTATGCTCGTTATTTTGTTATGCTCGTTATGTCCACCGGGTCGTCAGTGGACAGCTACAGTTATCACAAAAAGGCATGGGAGCATAATTTATGATATTGAGGTCGGTAAGGACACACGGGTCCATTACCGCAGTCAACTCCGACGAAAACCGGCAGAACACGCTATTCATAAGCGTTATCGTTCTTTGTATTCATTACTTGATACGTTTAATCTTATTCATGTTCTTCCATCTAGATCTCAAGCTATAGAATAGGTTATGGTTCCGTTGTGTGCTGTACAAACAAGGATGAAACCTTCTCGTCTCCAGGTAGATCCATCCTCGAAGACCTGCCAGTGAATTACCTACGAAGGGAGATGTCAGTAGAAATAATTATTTTCCTCCGTCTTCAATATTTCTTTTATAAATAAAAATATAATTTCTCTATTTCTCCCTGAAAAAAAGACACCTGGTAATTATGCCTATTTGTTTAAGCCGATTGCGACAGAGGTGGGGTATCGTTAATACACGCGTGTTTACTCTAACGTGTCTTGTGTTCTGATTTGGTTTGTTGGCTTCTCTGTTAATTTGTCATATTACCGACTTTTCTAGATTGTTAGCTCTAAGATTACTACTGGGACTTCTAATTTGTTACGTTATAACAGTTACACTTTCGATCACCCCATGCCGCTGAATTGTCAGACCCATTGCTCCCCAAAGTCAAAATACCGGGAAGCGCCTGAATAGGTTTATCCAGACTGAGTACCACTGGACTGTCTTGAGAGTTGTCTTCTCATGGTTTTATTTAATAATCAAAGAAGATATAAAGACAAGACACGAAATTCTTACCAAATCGAGAAAAATTCAAAAATATGGTGAGTTACTGTTATAACGTGAAAGACCTATTGGGGCCACGTAGATCGAATAGATAGAATAAGTCAAGTTACTCATGTCGTCAGGTCAGTTCGGAGGTGGCAGGCAAGACACCCCAGCTTATTAATAAGTAAATTAGGTTTATATACAAAACATCTTCGTTGGATGTCAGTCATGTCTCATTGTCGGAGTCTCGGCGTTTAGGTATCTATGTGTAAACACGCAAACACACAGCGGGACCGCCTGGACACTGTAGTGGTGATCTTATCCCCAGTCAATCATTTCTAGGCGATGATAAGCATCTGCTGGCTATAATAGTTACATATCACGCTAAAGCAATGATATATGAATTTTTAGCGAGCAAGGAAAAATCGATAGGCTACCATAACATAATCGCCAAATTTGAAGATATGAACCAGCCAATGTGTTTTACGCAAACCATAGGTCAGCTTGACCTATCGCGATATTTTGACAAACACACCTGTGTTGGTTTTATTCCTTTATATCCAAATACGCTTAGCTCATTAATTATTTTTTCTTTTCCTCTAATAAAAGTATTCTGCATGAGTTCATGCCCATTTCCTATCTTTCTATAGTGAAGTTTGAAGAAATTTTTGCCCGCATGTTTACTTTGTCCTAATTTGGCATCTTCTAAGTTATATATTTCTTTGCTAATCTTGTAAAGGTGAGCATTAATCACCGCAGGCGAAGAATCTGATGTAGATACACTGATCGTCGAGAAAATTCAAAACCACAGGTGAAGTCTAGAACGTTTTAGGAGACTGAGGTTGAATAGATGTGAAGAATTCTACTTCACGTATATTCCTCATGTACCTTAATACTTAACTTGATACCTTTAAAATTACTGTATTACTTTTTATTCACTAAGTTCATTTAACCTACTAGATCATTTCATAGGAGTGTATTTAAAATTTATTTAGAAATGCAACCTGTCAATCTAAAAGCATTAACTAATACGATAAATTTTGATAGCATAATTCAACCACTCATCTTATCCCAATAATTTGACGTTCCGATCGACAGAAAGCAAACCCATATAGTTTTAATCCCTGATAAATTATAGATCTTGAATATTTTCGATTGATTAGCTTTCGTACCGAAAGAATTTGCTGTCAGACTTCAGCGCTGACTATTGATGAAAATACACGGGTCAGCTACCGAATAAACAATTTAAGGTTAGTCAGGAGTAATTTTATTTATTACATATATCATTAATCATAATATTTTTAGAGACTGAGCTATAACCAAAATTATATTTGCATAAAAGCATAACACCCTTGTGGAAAAGCACCAGATCATAACCGGTCTTCTCTTTTATGAACAGAACTCATGACAAAATTCTTTCAGGCTTTTCTCCTTTAACTCTTTCAAGAAGATAGAGAAAATGAGAAATTTTAATTTCTCCAGTTCAAGATAGTCTGCAGCTAAAAACAGTCTAAATAGTCTGCCACGGTTCCTTTCTAGGAAGCTTTCCATAATTGGACAAAATGTTTGTTTTTCGTAGTAACATTTACCAAAACAATAGCATCGATGGGATAACCATTCAATCACCAATTTAAAAGTTTTTGCAGTCACTCCATCAATAGGTATCAACAATTTCGTAAAACTCTCTCCTCTCCTTCGAGCATCTTTTAGAGTTTTGATATTTAATCAATGACAATGGTAAAAAACATTAAAAGCAATGAACATGCTTACCCATTAGATACTTTTTCATTCGCGGGATTTTGTAAATTACATCTATTCCCAACCTATCCATTTTGCTCCTGCTAGTGCGATATTGAATTAACATTCTGCGCGTTACTATGAGCAAAGTTCAACCGCTAAATTAAAATGAAAATTAAATTAAACTTTGAGGTCGCTGCTAGTGGTATTCGGTGATTTAAACTGACTTTGATGTGGATAATCTAAAATTTTACTTGAACAGCATGGTCGGTATTTCACAATTTCAAATTGTGTGAGAGAGCTTGAGCGTGAATTACATCGATATTATGAATATTTTATTTTTGGAAGTCATTAATGTCAGTGCCTAAATAAGCTAGATATAACGCAGCAAAGGATAAGTACCATCCTTTTCCACTAGAATAAAAATACTTAAATTTCATGTGTGTAAAATCCTGATAATTTAATTATTTACTTCAATGGAATATAAATTCCTTCAGATTAATCTGCCGATCATACGAAAGTGCGTTCCAATCGGCATATTTAATGTTTCATACAAAGAAGATGTAGAAAGGAACTATCTTCGATAAATTGCATTTCTCCAAATGCCTGCGAAATGGAGATACATGTTAGTATGATAATATAATTTCATCAATTTGGCAACTTAAAATATCGGCTGAAACCTTTTGCAGGATACTTTTGAAAATAAATAATTCGATTTATTAAAGTTATGAAGTTGTTGGTAGTTGTCTGTATGTTCTCGGTTAAAGTTTTTCGATATTTAATAGAGAAAACCCTAACAACATTACCTATGTTCATAGAAAGTAAATTTGAGTAAATAATATAGGGAATACTGGAATTATACTCATTGAACAATTACTGTTAATAATGATTTGCAAGAATGAGCCATGTAGCATAAAACAATAAGAAACGGAGAAATATTATCGACATGCTAGTAAGAATTTGCAATACACTTGCGGGTCCAATTATTTTAATTATGGTTTCACTAACACTCAAATATTTTAAGAAAGAATATATAAAGTATGCACTGAAAGAAAGTACAATACAAGAAGATTGATAATATATCGGTTTAATGACAGTTATAATGCATCAAATTTTAACCAAATTTTAATCTGCAGTTTTAATATTTATTTATAAGATATTTAATTGAAACCAGTTTCTCTGATATAATTTTTTAATTTGAATTTTTATAAATGTTGAGAACTTAGTTTAAATTCAAGGCCGGAGTTATGGGTAGGGAGGCGATGCGTATCTGTTTATATTTGAAAATAATCACCGTTTGGAGACTTTTACTACACAAATCTTTGTTGAAATGATTTGTAGGCGATTTTTTCCACCAAAATACGCTTGTTATGTGATTACGCCTTTCTCTATAGATTGATTCATAGTTTACATTTTGAGCTATTTCATTCTCAAAATGATTGTCATTAGAGAATATTTTTTGCTTGCTTGTAGATTTAATCGAATTTTCCTGCGGAGAATGCGGACAAACTTTTGAGACTTCGAATGGTCTCCAAAATCATGTTGATACGGAACACGAAGGTATATTTTCTTCCTGTTTCGCTCTGTCGATAAAATAAACTTTATGAGCGCATTTTATTCAAGATTTAGTGTTTTTATAAATATGTGAACATTTTTGCGCTGTTTTTTTTCTAGATCTGGTAGTTCTGACCGATCGTGACCAATCCGGTCCTAATTTGATAAACGAAAATGTTGAACCATCGGCAAATCAAGGTAATAGTTTTAATATATTATATAATTGATATTTTAAAATTGTATCCTCACCTTCATTATAACTTTACATATTTTAGCGAATGATCCCGTTTCACATGATTTGCGTACAAGACATTCCCTATGTTCCTCAGCGAATAAATCCGTTATTGCATCCCTCCAAGCCGGTATGTTGTGTTTATTGTCATTTTTAGAAGAATTGTGTTTATTTTCCATGAATAATGAAAGGTTTTCTTGTATTCAAAGTGGTTCATATCAGTCCATTTAAACACAATTCGCATCAAGTACATGACTTATGCAAGTATATGTATATTAAGGGGAGGAGAAAAATAAAATGGGGAATTTTAGATCTGAAACTAAGTTCTTCAGAGTTACGATTAGGGTGTCTTTAGTCGCAAAAACTTCATTTCTAGATTTTTTACGTCGCTCTACAGGTGTTAGCTTGGTTACAATTATTTGTTATCAAGAGCCAAGGTTGACATTTTTTCCGTTTTTATACCCCATACAGTTCAAATTCGTCTGATTGTAGAAGAAAGTGTAAACCCAATTTAACCTTGCTCAAAAGATTGAGTGGTGGCAGTGCTCCCTTCTTGAGAGTTAGGGTCTTTAGTTGGTATGATCACATTCATTTTAAATTCTCATATTGTGAATTTTAATTTGTAGAATTTCAACCACCCCTTTCTAATTAGTGTTTTGATTACATTCTTATTTTCGCCTTCTCACCAGTTGTTCGGCCTTAGTATACCAACGTAACAACTCTTTTCAAATCTAATTCCCTCTTCTGGTCGGAATAATAACGTGAATTGATTGTTTAACACTGAGGACTCGCAACCTAAGGAATTTAAAATGCATTAATTATTTCGGTTCCTTCTTCTAGTTAGGATAAAGCATGACAAACTTGAATTTTTTTTAACATAATCGGTTATATGCGACGACAAAATTTTATCGAAAAAATCAGAGAATGTCTTATTTATCATTTTCTATCAGTAAGATCTTTCTTATCTGTTCAATTTATCTGTCTGTTTATATGACCTTAAAAGTTGCCTTTATGATCGTTAAGATGGACTTTCGTGTAAATTTGTGTCGTTATTTTCTTGAAAATTTGGGTTTATCTAACGAAACGTCTTGACTTCGGTGTTGTAAGCAGATTCTTTGAAATTGTGAGGATTTTTACTATCATCTTATTCATTTATGGTTTTTAAAATTCCACATTGTTTCTGTGTTTAGTCTTATAAACATCAGCACTTCAATTATTGGATGAAATCCTTCGGTAAAAGAGGAGATTGGCCAATTCTGAGCCTTATAGAAGGAATACATTTAGATCGGATTAATAAGGTAATTTGAATGCTGAACAAGAAAGATAAGAAGGGAAGTTTATCTCTTATTGTTAGATCATTCAAGTGGTTGAACATTTCCATGTTCTTATCATTGAAGCTTGGCAGTAGTAACGATGGATAACGGTTTAGCTTAGCCTCTTCTCATGATTGCTTATTTACAAAGCCCGAAACTGCATTTATCTAAGTTGTAATAAAACATTGAAAACTGTTAGTTTAAAATTTGAGAATAAAGGAAGAACACTTTCAAATTCATGCTGTTTCCCTTTTGCAGATGCGATGCCCTACTGCAACATATGCGATAAATCGTTTGCTAATCATCATGGTCACCTAATCCATAATGGCCGTTATCACAAGGGTAAATCTTACACTCAAAATTGAATATTAACATATCATTGGACTGTTTTTATCTATTTTTAAATTATTTAGGATTATTAGAGACAAATGGTGAAAATGACGATGAAAATAGATCAAATGAAGAAAATATTGAGGATACTGCTGCTTCAAGTAAGTTGTTGCAATCCATTCTAAGTACCGCTACTTAAATTGTATTAAGTAGGATATGCTCTTTATGGTACGATACTTCTAACGATATGTTGGTTCATTAAACATGTAGATCCTAACGCTTTCTATTGTAAGGAATGTGACAAATCCTTTGGAAATAATCATGGACTCCTTATTCATAATGGGCGCTATCATAAAAGTAAGTGCTTGTATTTGATTACTTAACTTTCCTGTATTCTCGCTAAACAATCTGAAAAATTTGTAATATAATGTTAAAGGAGTGTAAAAATGCATTGAAATCGAATAAAAGGAAGAAAGAAGCACTTGACTTTTTTTCACAGTATATGAAACCGGAAGCTGAAATTCATACTTTTCACTATGATAACACATATCACTACGTTGAATCAATTTGACTGTGGGAGATTCAGTTAGGAACTTTCGCAGCTTTCAGTTATGTTGCATGCTGATGAGCAACTTATTCTTATATGTTAGTCAAAATGAATTAGCACTATGGTGCAAGAAAAAATCAAATGAGATATCTGGAAGTCATATTCTTCTCTCAGGATGTGATCCTCCAACGCAGACTAAAAAGTAGATATTGCTCTAATGGTGCACTATTTGTTATTTATTTAATTTAGATCCTGAGGTTGCTCAACAAATTGATAACAATGATGTCGTTACTGTTGTACAATCTACTGAATCTGAGCAAAGTAAAGGTAATATTAAATCCAGTTGGACTCAGTCAATTATTTTTATTTATTTTAAGTAGAAAAATCTTATTTTTGCATCTTAGAAAACAGTAGCTTCTCTTGTGAACCCTGCGGGAAAACTTACGACACTTACCACGGCCTTCTAATTCATAATGGACGTTATCATAAAGGTAAATAATAAGATTACTTTATTTTAACGCATCATATGTTGTTTCCGCAATTAAATATATTATTTATTATTATATTATGACTTACAACAAAGGACACAATTTTAACATTTTGTCTAATTTGTGGGGAAGTTACTGAAATCAGTGGACTAAATGTTCAAAAATGTTAAAGGTAGGGGCATCGAAAAGATTTTGACAAAAATGTCAAATTATCGAAGCGTCTTACTTCATTTGATATTTGGATTTGGGTTGTTCTACATTTAATCAATGGGTAGTTCACATTTCGAAATTCAAGTCTCATAATTGGCTATCGAATTCTTATCCAGGATAGCCTGTACTTATTGATTGTTTGTCTAGTTATTATGGCCGGTCTTGCCGCGTCAATCCATTTTTTCCATCCAAAGATTGGGAGGGCAGAATGATCCTAATGTAGCAGAGCTAAGGTAGCTGAAATTTTATTATCTTAACAGAACTTAATAACCTTCACTCACTCAAGATGGACGTTGTAACACTAAAATGTACTCTTTTTTAATATTTTCTCCATTTTAGATACTACAACAAGTACTCGTAGAAGAAGGTTAACTTGTCCACCGAACCTTATGAATAGCGAAAAAGTAGATTATAAAGGTTTGTCTATTGACAGTCATGTGCAAAATTGTTTCTGTTAATGTTCTTTTTTATGGTACACCATGCTTTTGATGTATTTTTCCTTTTTAGAAAGTGGACTTTTTTCCTGCGATGATTGTTCAAAGTCGTTTAATACGTTTAGTGAATTTATAGCACACGCCAATCTGTATCACTCAGGTAGTAACTCTGAAGGATATTCATATAATTTAATTTTCGCTGCTTGAAAAACATTTCAGTAAGAGTTTAGTGTCTTATTTGCACGCTTTAACTATTTAATTTATTACTTACCTTCACTACGACGTCGGGATACAGAAGAGAAGACAATTGCACTCAGTAATTTTATTGACAGTAAAGTTAGAAGCGAGAAACAGGTTGATTGAAGAGTTGTGGTTACTTAAATTGTTGAGTGCATCGATTTCAGAGGACTATAATATCGTACAGAACAGAGCAAATAAGTATAAAGGCGCTGGTGAATTGGTGCGTGTGAAAGGTTGTTAAAATAAGGGAGGCACTTTGTAAGTAGAACGGAGGCAGTCGGGAAATGCAATGAAGGTATGATGTATGAGTAGAGCCTTGGCAACTGTCCTAATCCACTTTGGGACAGTGTGCCTGATATAAATATTTATTAATATTGAATATTTGGGGTTGAGTCTTGATGGCATTGGTGTTTTCCGATGTGCAATTTGAAAATGTGTTCCTAAATCGATAGGCTGTAGGCAATTGGGTTTTTTACTATCCCAAATACTTGAGTACAAAGAAGGAAAAAATTTGATCTGCGAAGAATTAAATGGTGAAGGAAACATGGGAAACTTCCTCTAATCTTTTTGTCGACCCTGGTTGTCAGTCAACTTTGATTAAGTATTCATAATTATACTATTCTTTAGGCGATTTTTGTTATATTATCTATGGCTACTATCGTTGGTTCAAACCACCTGTTCAGACCCGAAGTTTCTCAGAAAGAGGGCGGAATTGATTATGGAGACGTTGAAATTCGACCAGCTCGCTATTATAAAGCATAAATTTATGTAGAACAAGGGGAATGGGGATGAATAGTAGAACACATGAATTAGTCCCCACGAAGGTACCTTCAATCTGATTGGAGAGGACAATCCATTATCTGTTTCTCAATATCTGAGTTGGTCACGCTCCTATCTAATTCGATGAGTCATCTAGAGACTAGAATAATTGTTAATACAAATATAGAATATATGATAATAGATCTTTAAGTTTTAAAACCACCCCTTATTTCATAGCCTCTCCCCCTTTCTAGAACTCCCTAAAGACGACGGAGGCAAAGGCAAATCAATTCGCGGTGCTGTTGCAAAAACCCCAGCGAAAGGTAAGCTGGCGTACCATATTTATTTATAGTGCATAATACTCATATTAATAATTAAATGGCGTTTGCATCTAACTTGCGGAATGGAAATGGCAGGATCACTGTACTTTCTAAAGCAAAATGCTGCATCCGTAGCTGGAGAGGCTGTAACTTAGAAATGGTAAACGTAAGAAAGGGGAAACTTGCTAAGCTATCACTCTTTCAAGCTTTAAAGACTGCGTCACCGTAAGATAAATATATTGGTTAGACGCAGGTTTTAAATAACGCGGGAAAATAGATAAACAACTTAAAAGCCGAGTTGAGGAAACTGTCCGATTGTTAGAGCTTACTTTTGACATTTATCATATTTATTTAAAAGTTACTTTACACAAAAGTAAAGAGAGAAAGGAAAATTCGAAGTATGTGACTGTAGTTGATAACCGCAAACTTCTGACTGAATTTCAAGCCAAAGATCATTATAATACGTATTCGTTTGGACGGAGGGAGGGAAAGAATGGTCAAGTTTTGTGGGCTGAGGGTGGTGTGAAGGAAGGAGAGATCATGATATGGGAGCTAGGTTATCGAATGGCTGGATTATGAAATGCAATGGTTTTGTAAATATGGAGTACCAGTTTCAGAAGCAGAGGTACATTTAAAGAGGAGAATGCAGAACTCAATTCCGGTACACCTTTAGCCAAAGTAGTCTGCAAACGCACTAGTTCCACACGTTCAAAAATGGAGGGCCTTTAAAATTGGGATTCTACCTGGTGAGAAGTAGGCGGCAGTTCTGTCAAATTCTCTGTAGCCGTGGTAATTGACATCTTTACCCGAGTTTAGTCGTAATTAAGGCCCAAGTTTTTCCTTCAATATAGCAACTTTCCGGAATGAATGAAAGTTGTCCTAATTTTAAGGGCTAAATTTGTGTCTTTATTTGACGTACTACTTATTTATCTTGATGTAGTCCAGACTCTTTTTTATGGTATTTTTAATTAAAAATGACTTTGGTGATGTTTTTCTTGTTATTTTTAGTGACAGTCGTCAGCGCTGTATTTTCTTTCGGTTAAGTAGTGCTTTCATTTGAGTGTGAACTTCATCGATAGAAAGCTATCTGTTTTCTGTTTATTTTGGACCTACTTGCTTAGCTCGTAATTGCGTGTGTCCAGTTGATTTCCCCAAATGTTATCTCATGATGAAATTTCGTATTTAGATAAACCGACTGCTGCTAGTGAAGAAAGAGGCAAAAGGAAATCTGTTCAAATAAGTGACGGTAAACAATTAGACGAAGAAGATGAAGGTATGTTTGCCAATCTCTCGTCGCCCTTTTTTGCAAATATTTTATTTGACCAGTTCCTGATGTCCAGTTTATTTGTGTGATCCCTTAGAAACTTTAATTTTTGTGTCCTTTGTTTGTGATTAAATAATCCATCCCAATTTGTAGAAGCACAACCTACAACGAGTCGAGAGAAAAGAAGACTAAGCCGCGGAAGTTGTGCCAATTCTGATTTGGATGGTAAGTAGTCTCTCATCAACTTAAACCTTTGCATTCCTATTAACTCTAATTCTTTAAATATTCTATTTCGTGTGTTTATTCTGGTTTTTCTTTAATTCAACCGTATTTGTATTTGTGTGTGGAAAGTCGCTCTGCTTTTATTCATCTCATGTGTTTTATACCGCTGCATGTTGCGATTAGAGCTAAATTATACGTCTGAATAGTCTCTTAGGTGCGCGTATACGTTTGGGGCTGTCTTGAGGGATTTGTTTGCTAGAACATACTCGGAGAGTGCCACAGGTATAATGCCGTAATTCGAGCTATTTTTTTGTATTTCCTTTCAATTTTTAGAAACGCAAACTACGAATGGCCGAGGGAAAAGGAGAAGAGTAAGCCGCAGAAGTTATGCTGATTATGATTATGATGGTAAGTCTCCTATTCTTATGGCAAAGCCACTTTGGTGAGATGCGGTGTCTGTTTTGTGTACACATATTTTGGTTTTTCTTTATTCGTGTTTCTTTGTTTGTGTTTCTGTTGTAGACTACGTACTCCATGCATGCGATGAATGCGACAAATCCTATCCCACTTATCATGGACTTCTTATACACCAAGGTCGAAATCACAAACGTAAGTCTTGCTCATGTTGGGCTCAATTAAACAATCCTGCCTTTGTTGGTTTCACATCATATTTTTTTACCCAATTTTGATGTGGAGATTAGTGCACTGGTGGTGCAGTGGCTAATGTACATGTCTGCTAAGTCCAAGATCGTCGGTGGATATCTAGTGATGTGGATGGCCAGTTGCATTGGTCAAGTCTAGTTAATAAGGAGCGAGGGAGTGGGAGAGTTTGATTTTCTCATCAGGAGGCTTTATTATGCTCTTCCTCTGCCTTAGATAAGTGTCGAAACAGTTACATGAGTGGGCTTTGGGGCTCAAGTGGATTGGAAAAAATGTTGTAGTTTGAACTTTTTTTTCACTTTTTGATCTCTTTGATAATTAATGTGGAAGAGAACCGCCATTTAATCTGCCTCTTTAAAGTAGTTCGCATGGGTTTTCGAAGCCACTTTATTATACTTAATGAAAGGGGTCGTGTCGTTGATGCTATTTTTGCAAGTGGATGCGTTTCTTCTCAATATAAGTGGAAGGTGAACTTAGAATATTGTGAGCATGAAAGTGGAAAATTTTCCTAGATCACAGATTGTGATTAGTGCCCCCTTGCCCCTAAAATCTCCATATCTCTCGAGTTAGAGGGAGGGTGACGATTGCACTAGTCAGTTTGTATATGCAAAATTGCCAGAATTTCACAAATTTGCTATAATTATTTCGATAGCAGAAGAAATGGTTGTTTGTCATTGACTTAGCATCAGGTTATTATTAATATAGCTCACTGCAAGGCTAAAAGTTGTACATTTTCATCGTGGAAGTAACAAAGCAATTCAATATGGGATCGATTAGAAGCACAAATTGGAGGTTCGAGGCATTTTACTTCTTCTGTTGCTCTTATGTCCAGATGTTAAGAATTGTCGCCTGTCTTTTCGTGAGTGAATTCATGTTTGCGTTTTTGAGACCCTGTTGACCAGATGAATCATTTGGACGGTTGGTCAGCCACTTTGGACACATTGTTTCATACGATAGCCAAGATATCCTCGGGATGATAAGAGATAAGAAAGTGCCTACGTGTTATACATTTTAATTCACCTCCTCATTTACCGAGCGCGATTACCATACGACGATAATGATCAGGTGTCCTTAAAATTTTGATTTCTAATTTCCGTTCTTCGGTTGTAGATTAAGCTTAGTCACTCGATAGAATTAGAATAAATTCGTACATTTTCTCCTGTCGCTTTTAACACTTGATTGTCTTTCTCTTGTTCAGAATCGACCCCTATTATAGATAATCAGCAAGAAAATCGTGAATCAAAGAATGTTACTGATGTGGAATCCCAAGCTGAAGGTAAGGTGGTTTTCTATTTAGTTTTAGCAAAAGCTCTGAAGTTCGCATCACCGGTTTCTTGAATAATATTTTTTCATTTGAATTTTCTTTAATTTAATACTACGTTAAATACCTTTCAAATCTTTTTATCTTGAAACTTGTTTAATTGTCATTTTCGGTTCTTCAATGTTAACAGTGACAAGATGTATTTTGTCGGGATGCCTTATTGTAGAATTTAAAGAAAATTCTTTGTTATTCCGGATTCTAGTGTTTTTATTTGCAGCATTTGGGTGCAAAACACCTGACCGTGAATTTCGAAGTTATGTTCGTAGAAATATCAAAAATAGTAAACTTTGTAGTTCTCCATTTCAATTTTGAACATTTGAATGTGCTATTCGTGCATTTACTCACCTTTACAAGTCTATCTTTCTGAATCTGAACATCTGTAGCCATACTATACCTCCAGTGAATGGAATGCTCAACCATGCTAGTCACTTCTGACTAATATTATATATAATAAATAATGATTTTCAAATATAATAATATTTGAATATGTCTCCACGCGGCTCTATGATGCCACCCTCTACCTAGAATGAGCGTTGTAAAATGCTTTCCTAAATGAACTTTGGAATTTAATAAGTGTCTGCATAAGGTCGCTATAGAATTTCTGAGATAACTCAACTATCTAATTTTCTATGATATAAAATTGCTGAGGTATTATATTTTTAAGCAAAATTTTTATTTATTATATCAGATTCAAATCTCTTTGTCTGCAATGACTGTAACAAAACATTCGACACCTACCATGGATTTCTCATTCATGCCGGTAGATATCACAAAAGCGGTAAGTTTTGGTGTTGTTTTCGGACGCTTTTGCTCTTATTCAGCAAGTTTTTGACGCATTCTTCTTTTCGAATTAAGCCGAAAACGTTAACTCTGAGGAAAGGACTAATGATCCAAAAGTCCATATTGAAAGTGGCTCTGAAGCGGTTGAAATCGGTAACAATTTCTTTCCATGTATTACAAGTCTTTTCTGCTGATTTGATCTAACTGGGCAGGTTCTTTTTGTATTTAGATATTAGTACTTACTCATGTGATGGTTGTGACAAATCTTTTCACACCGAGCATGGTCTCTTAATCCACACTGGACGAGCACATCACAGGAGCAGTCCTTCTCGTAAGAGGCGCAGAAAGTCAATCAAAAAGGCCGCTCAAGGGAACAGATCTACGGAAGTTATCGATGTTGATAATGGTGAGTCCTTTATAGGCCTAGCAACCTTTTAATTATGAAATCATCTCTTATTTTATCATGTAGAGCCCACTGATGGTAATGGTCAAATTGCGGAAACTACAAATGGTGCTGACCCTGCAGGAAGCAGTGGTAAGATTTCACATTTGTCTAATTTTAAATTGTAAAGTTTTCAATTATGAATTTGCTCCATCAACAGAAACACCTGAAGTTAATGAACGAACTCAAAGTGATGCTGACGCAGCGGAAAACAATGGTACTCACAAATATTGGTCCCTTTTATATATTTTAGAATCGCAACAATTCTAACTTATGCACTTACCTTTCGTGTTTGTTCTATAGAAATTTCTGAAGTCAATGAACCACCTGCGGATCCTCCAGCTGATGCTCCGCCAGAGGAATATAATGGTAAACTTTCACTTCTATCACAAGTTTTAATTGTTGATAATAAAGAGTTCTTGTTATTTGTGGCCTATGAAATTATTCCTCTTATTCTTTTCCATAGAAACATCTGGAGTTAATGAACAAACCGTGAACACTCCTAATGATACTGCTCCAATGGAAAATAGTGGTGAGTCCTCATTATTTTCGTAATATATCTGTCATTTGAGACTTTTAAGAGTCTTTTTATTCGTTTTCGTATCTTACTCCACATTCTAAGAGGAGCATTGAATTGCACATCAATTTTCCTTCCTAAATCAGAGAGACGAGATTGTACCGGGCCGTCTCTTTATAATGTAAATCGGCAGTGGAAATCCCAATCACATGAGTAAGATAAAGAGAGCAGTTAGGACTATGGCTGAGTTACTATTGATGTGGTTATCTGATTAAGTGGATTGCTAAAACGAAAATTACAAGGATAAAGGAAGCGGATAAAGTTGTTCCCCAGTAATTGTCAATTTGCTGCTGATAAGATAAAACAGCTGTCACTGATGAGTGAGAAACCACTAATTTGTCTCGTATCTTCTGTCCTCTGGTCAATTTTTTTATTGTTTCAATTTCGATTTGAATATATTCACATTACTTATCGATTTACTTAAGTAAACATGAATTACGTTTTCGTTTTGCACTTGCAAATGCGTACCTTCTTTTCCGGTACGTTCATCTACTTTCAATTGTTCTTTGGTATCCTTTTCCTAGCCGTAAAATTCCATCAGTCCCGCCAGCAAAGCTACTTTAGGACCTCGAGCTAATGAAGGTGGAACTAAAAATCCTCTGATGACCTTTCCTTAATGAGACAGTCAAGAATTTAGTGGGACTACAGATGTTTTTGCGGGCAGTAATTAGTGGCCAGCAGGTAACATTAGCAACCGACTGTTCATTGATAAGGGTTCATGAGGGTAAAAGAGAGATGTGAGACAGAGGAGACGAGAGGAAGACATAGATGCTGATAAATGACAAGCATGTGTCCGCCTTCCCCTCAGTGTGTATTAAAGGAAGCTTTATATGGCTTTATAGAAAAGGTGTATGATGGGGATGGCTCCAGACGTCGCTGACCGGGGAAACTGAACCCTGGCAGCACTCATTCAGGAGCCACTTAGTTGGCTTATCTCACTAATTAAAATTAACAACCTGAGAACACGTGATGGTTCTCTGCGGTGAATTTGAGGCTGCAGCAGAGTCGAACACTTAAAGTGTCTGTGTGAGGTCGAAATTATTGTGTCTCAGAGTTTAGTGATTACCTAAATGAATATTCTGGAAATGTATAGGAATCATCCTTCAACGTATTGGACACCAACAAGAAATTAGACGCTGGAAGAGTGTGGAAATAAGCGTCGACATAAAGATAGTGGCCAGATCAAAGTACACAAAGCAGAGTCATTGTTTTTTTTCTAATGAGTAACCAAAAAATCACTTGACGATTGGATAGTGTAAACATACGAGTGTGCATGTGCGCTCGATATGATGGTTTTTCGAACGATTTTTCATAATGAAATTTACGAGCTGTCACTATTGCTCTCCAACATATCTCTAGGTTGAGATTGCTGCTAGAGTAAGCTATTTTAATTTGGTTAACTTGTCTTTAACGTCTCTCCTCAAGAATGAGGTCTAAACGATCTCCACTCTCCGTATTGTACTTGTAGTGCAAGACTTCGAATCTTTATTATGTCTTCTTGACCGAGAAATGTCCAGTTAGCTGTTTGTCAGCCTATTTAGGTGCGGTATTCTAATTGATTTGTGTGCTCAAGTAGATTTGATTAAGAATTTGTTGATAAATCTGCACTTTTCGATTTGTTAGATGACGATCTTTTATTCGTTTCTTACTTGACAAACAATGGACGCAGCCACATCACAATCACATTTCAACTTGCTTAGCGCTGACGTTTGCTCTCTTTTAATTCTTCTGCTCTCCCTTTCTCCCGTTTCTTCCTGTCCAATATGCACGTAATGGTATTTACCTCCTCTCAATTGGGAAAGACTACGGTTCCTTGTTAGCCCTTGGGAAGTTCATTTAATCTATGGGGAAACATCTAGCATAATTTTCTCAGGCTCTTAATGTAGTTCTATTGACAGGATTTTCATCATTTGAGATAATAAAAAAATTTGTTAAATTGTTCTATGACTTTTTGAACTAACTAAAGTTAGTTTTATTACTGATCGAATTCATGTTTGCCTGACTCTTATTAATCTGTGTTTATGTGCTAATTTGCAGCGATGAATGACCCAGAATCAACTCGTGAAATGCAGTGAAGTCCGGTGCTAGCTGTGTGACATTTGTATCCCTCCCCTCATTGTATTTTATCCCCCCGTCTGTGTCTGTTTGCCTGTATGTGTGCAGTATTGTTACTCGCATCAATGGAATTTTTTTATTTAATACTCGAATTAACTTGTTTTATTCCTTTCTCTGTATGTCACACAATAAGTAGCCTCGCTTATTCATAATGCTATTGCTTATGATTAGAATTTTCATAGTTATTTGCCGGTGCTACATTGACTGTTTGTATAGGTAGAAGTCGGTTTCATTTAGTCTACTATCCATTGCATTGAATAATTCCATGCTCTTGTTTTCAATGTTATATCTCTTCTTGTTCCAATCGTCAAGAGTCGAAACGCACAAATGACGGTCCTTTATCTCACGACAGCACAACTACGTCTTCACAACATAATGACCTCCCTATTCGTTCACCATCATCTTCCATTAAAAGTACGTGGACTTCGCATTTCTTGTATTGCTTATTTTTATCAGTATATATAACTGATTGGTTTCACTTCTCAAACATAGGAAACAAGCTCTTTGAGTGTGAAATATGTGGAAAAACTTTCTCATCCCACTCAAATCGCAGGAATCACATAGATGCCGTTCATAATAGTAATTTTTTTCGATTTTATTGTTATTATTATTATTTCATCTAGGTTTGTCTATTTGATTTATATTAAAAGATGGTTCCATTCGTGATTTTTTAAATGTCGTGTTTCTTTTCCTTTCCAGATTTGAGACTATATGCTTGCCCAATGTGCGATAAGACCTACAAATTCCGTCGAGGTTGGCGCCGCCATATTTATATTGTTCACAAAAGCAAGTCCACTTTTATGCACTTTTCACCTATAAGAAAGGACTCTATCTCATGATAATTTTTTGGCAATTTAAAGTCCCCCAGAGAATAAGAGAGCAGAAGGGAGATAAAACAGTTGATACTAGCAAAGGCGCTCTTTATTTCTCCTTAATTCATTTTTTAAAAGACCGTCTTAAGAGAAGGCACTTTAGAAATAAAGGATATAAGAGTCTATAAGTGTATGAAAGGTGGAAAGAAACATTAAAGGGTACAACAAGGTGAGAGGAAACAACCGTGTTGCCATAATGATCACTAATTCCTAACACCTCGGGATTTGAAAATGAGTTATATATCGGCATGCTAGCTTCCCCATCTGTCCACACTCTGTGCCCATGTCCTGATTGTTCTGAATGCTCGTAATTGCTTCCATACTGACTGGGGAATTTACTGGCCGAGGCTACTTCCAATTCTTCAGCGGCAACGTGCTTGGCAGCTTCTCACTTCTTCCATCGGGATCCAAGTATCTGTCGCCACAGTATATCTCATCGGGAAGCATATATCACATAAGTGGCTACGCATCGTTGCGCAGCCTCACATGAACAATTAAGAGTTTCGCTACTCTTCCATTATCATGTGAATTAGCTCAACGATATGCTTTATTTTTACCGTTTTAACACAAGGGCTGAAAAGTCCCGGGCCTAACAAAGAAAACACAGTGTTTTTGGTTCAAAATTTGCTTTATCCATCAACGTGATCTCCATCAAGAGCAATGCAATCATTCCACCGCCGCTCTAACATTTCAATATCACTTTTTCAGAACGATTTATCTTTTGCCTTAAAATAGGCCTTAGTTTCAGCGAGAACCTCTTCATTCGTGCGAAATTTCTTACTGGCGAGCATTTTTCAGGTCTGCGAACAGCCAGTAGTCGCTGGGAGCCAAATCTGGCAAATACGGTGGATGTGGGAGCAAATCGAAGTTCAATTCATGTAGTTTTGCCATTGTTTTGATTGACTTGTCACACGGTGCGTTGTCTTGATCAAACAGAATTTTTTTTCTTTGCTATATGCGGTCGTTTCTTTGCAATTTCGGCCTTCAAACGCTCCAATAACGCTATATAATATTCACTGTTAATGGCATTTCCTTTCTCAAGATAGTCGATGAATATTACACCACGCACATCCCAAAATACCGAGGCCACAACCTTTCCAGCCGATTGTTGTGCTTTCGGGCGCTTTGGACGAGGTTCACCAGTTGCTGCCCACTCAGATGACGATCGTTTTGATTCCTGAGT
>CAADRB010000057.1:737744-770028 GCA_900708905.1 Hymenolepis diminuta | reverse complement strand
AGTATTAACTGAAAAAAGGTGACTGCAATAAAACTAGCGCCATCTATGTGTTAGTCCCGGGACTTTTCAGCCCATATGTTATCTATGCTGAATATTTTGAGTAGTATGCTCATCGACAATATTTCATGGTTTTCATTTTAGACTTACCACCGAAAAACCGACAGCGTCTCAGTGATGGAAAGGCCAGAAATAGTAAGTTGCAATTTTCTCTTAAGTTTACCTGCTAAAAATATTTTGTGATTTTATAGGACCGAAACCATTCAGTTGCGATAATTGTGATCAAAGATTTTCATGTCTTTCTCATCGTCGTGAACACATTGATGCTGTTCATAAAAGTATGACCCTCTACTTAAATCATTATTATCATCAATAGATCCGAAATTGTCTAGGATCTCTCATTTTCCACACTTTAGAGTTGAGACAGCACCCTTGTCCAATCTGTGGAAGACGATTTCTCTATAGCTATGACGTTCCCAAGCATATCAATATCATTCATAAGAGTGAGTTAGTTTGTTTTTTTTATATTATATCGATTCGATTTATGTAACATAACTTTTTTTAGAAATAAAGCCATATAAATGTGATACCTGTGGAATGTCGTTTACGTATTTCACTCAACGCAAATCTCATATTGATATTGTTCACAAAAGTAAGCACTTCAAACCTCCTTGTGTATATTATCCATCTCATTAGAAGTAGCTATGATTAGGGTATCATAAGATTCCGTTATTTTGCGTTTTGTTTTCTTAAGAATTGAAGCAGTATATCTGTTCTAATTGTAATCAGTCGTTTAACTGTCGGGCAGATCTTTGCAAGCATGGTAAAGAAGCTCACCTAGGTATGTTGATTTTCGCCAAATTTAGCGAATGTTGCCGTTAGCCAACCGTAGAAATGAGACTTTTTCTCTTGGACTTTTCAGGTCCATTTCCTTGCTTGGAATGTGGAAAGGTATACAAATTCAGGAGGTCATTCAATCTTCATGTTAGCACTATCCATAAAGGTAAGGCTTCCTTCTCTTTTGCTTGGAAGATGTAAAGGCACTTAAGGGGGCAAGTTTTTCTATCCAAAGTCAGACCTTTTCTGATATTTGTAGTGAGTATCTTGGTGATATCTTATATAGCTTCCTTAACTAAATACTTTTAGTTTAGACTTTGATTTATTACTCATATTTTTGGCTGTGTCCCGATTTAGTAGGAATTTGGTGTCATGTTTTAAATTTTGTTTGTCCTGTTCCTTTCTCCCCACCCACCATTGTTTATAAATTGTCTGTTAAAACTACGTGGAACAGACTCCCAAGACAACACTTTTTGTACCTAATTTGAATATACTTATTCAGACACTGTAGACTTCTGACTTGAGGTAATAAGGGACTGACAATTTGGCGACATGGGGTGATTAGGGGTTACATAAATCTGGATATCAATGGCCATGAAATCAACGCAGAATGTGATGGAAAATCGGAAATCTACCATTAAGTCTCACACCCACCTCCATTCAAGATGCATCGGAAGGAAGTCTAAACTTAGCAGGAAAAATCAAATGCAAAATCTGCTGCGGAGATCTCCAAATCCAGACAAAGTGCTGTGTGACTGAGAATGCAAATCTAACATACCAGGCATGGACTGGATCGAAGAATTTAAACTTGATTGAATATCTTCGTTGCACCCGAGAGAAACTCGCAATCTTCATCTTGCATGCATTAGATTACCCAGTATTGGATTTCCGCTCTCGTACCTGGATATGAAAGACCACCTATGGAGAAGCCGTAGCTACAATTATTGGCTAACGAGGTGGCCAATCATTTATCACATTTTCAAGCCTATATAAGTGAATTCATTTTTTTCAAAAACCGTCGTTTGAACTATGAGTCTCCTCTTTTCCTCTTCCTTGTGTCTGATTAGCTGTAGTCTTAATGAATGGCAACTGAAAAGTTTTAAAACTACCGTACATAACTTTTTGTCGATGCTTTCTTTATTATTTTCCATAGCAGATCTAAAAATTGGCAATTTGTAATCATTGTTTACATATAAACAAAAAAATAGTGGCAAAATTTCGAAAATTGTATGACGAACTAGGAATAGTTAGTCATAGAATCAAAGCCTTACTGCATCTAGATTTTGAAATCTCCATTTAATTTTTTGTTTCATAATGTATCATGTTTTGTATGTAAAACCGGATGATGCGATTTCATCTGACATAAGTCTTAAAATAATCTTTCACAGGACAAGGGAATCTCCTGATTTGTGAATTGTCCGTGCACTTATGGTATCCTCTCCAGTGCCTTCTCGTTCCACACGCCTTTGCTCAGAGTCGATGACACAGCTTCCAAGCAATTTCTCGTCTTCCCACACTCAGTTGTGGTGATATTTATCCGTCAAGTTGTTTTGAGCAGCCTTGTTATCATCAACTTTTCGATAGATGATAGTAGACAAACTCTGTAAAAGCACATGTTCAGCGAATGTCTCGAGTAGTTTTGCTCGAGTTTTATTGGAAAATTATATTAGATTTTTCTAATGGTCTGAGCATCACCGGTTGTCTCAGTCTTCGTGATATTCACTTTTACAACGTCATCGATTAGACTTCTGTCGAATGTTTTTGTTTCAACACCAATTTACTTAAAATTACTCTAAGATTTAGGCTTTTTTCATTCTAGGCTTGAGACTCCACAAATGTGAGATATGCGAGAAGACTTATCCCGATAAAGCCACGCTCAAAAAACACGTCCGATTTGTACACGAAGGTTCATTCAATTTCATATACTAGTTTTAAAATCATGTTTTAATAAAAAGTACGTCAATTTTTATTTTTAGGAGTGAAAAATTACACGTGTGAGTCCTGTGGAAAGGGATTTCCTACCGCTTCTGTCTACCGACTTCACGTTAATGTAGTCCACAGAGGTATGCTGAATTCCATTAAGATGGTAGGTGTAACTTGTGGTGATCGTTAACTTGCTTTTTCGGTGCTTTTTGCCTTAGGCATAAAACCCTTCAAGTGCGAGTTTTGTCAGAAGTCTTTTGCGACTCCGGCGAAGTGTCGGAGACACGTTAACGCCATTCATCAAAGTACTATTATGTTCTTGATTGAAGTAGAGCAATATATGCAACCACTGTCATTCTAATAATTTTCATTGCAGATTCAGAATCGATCCTAACTAGAGATATAGTTGATTCATCTAGAAGTATAGAAGTGATGGACCTTACTACGGGTGATGGTAAGTAGTACGTTTCACTTCCTCATATAAGTCTTTACTCTGAAATTTGGTTTGACAAATTAATATCCCCTTTTAGGTGTTGTTGCCAGGGCAGATGGTAATACGTCCTCTCCTAGTCCCACACCTGTTGAAGTTATGGACCTCACTACTAATGATGGTAATATAATTATCAGCTGTGTATTTAAAACGCCTATCTTTTTGTTGTGGTTTGAGTAACAACTAATGGTTGGCAGTTAACATCAAAATACAGCTCCAAATGTAGAACACAAAGAGTTACGTAGAAAAAACTTTGATGAGGGTTCAAGAGGGAAAGGGAGATGAGGGACAGAGGAGATGAGGAAGCGTTGGAGTCGCTAATTGACAAGCGTACGCGTGTTTGTATAAAAGTTTTTATAGAGTCTGATAAGAGAAACAGGTGGAATGATTCTAGACATCACTGCGGGGAAACCGAACCGTGGCAACGCTCATTCAAGGACTACTTAATAAACCACTTGAGGATACGCGATGGTTATCCACAGAGCAGTGGTCAAGCACCACTGCGAAGTCGAGATAATTAGATCTCAGAGATTAGTGATGATATAGATAAAGGTTTTGGAAGCGCACAGGACTTCATCCTTCAATTTATACATGAGTGGTACTGACAAATGATAAGTTTTGGATCAGCAGCCTAGATGAAAATTTTTTATTTATTTGTATTTTAACTTAAACACAGAAATATAGGTCATTTGTCATTCTTTTGTTGAGTATTTTGTTGCAGTCTTCTCCTTTTCGAATTACTAAAGATCTCGATTACGCTCGATCTTGATTTACAAAAAATATTAATAGGGATATTTTAAAGGGAGATATTTTGATTTATATTTAACAGAGGGATGATGTCGTTTGTCTTTCTGCATTTTATTCACTCACGGTGCGGTATAATTTTAATCGTCTTCCTTTTTCATATCTCCACTTGTCAGCCCCTTTAACACGTGTGAAGTCTTCTTAAGGCTTCGCTGTAGGATTTCTCCAAGAAATCTTTCGAGTTGTGCATTCATACGTCAAACATTATTCATACGTCTTTTCAAAATGTTAAAGATATTTTAAGTCCATTATTATCAAGTGTAGGATAAAGAAAGCTTGCCGAGATTGCAGTTGGATGTTTGCGTCAGGAGAGATCATAGAGGTGTCGGCCCCGCAATTAGTAAACTGGAAAATGGTCATGCATAACAGTAAAGCTCAATATGCAGGTTTAAGATGACTATGAATTGGTAGGCTATTTCAGGGAAGAAGGCTGAGTCATAAGGAATAGAAGTAGAAATTCAGGAGTTGCCTATCGTAGATAAGCCCCAAAGTTTCCATAATTCTCTAATAAACTTTAATATCTTTTATGCTTTTCTTTTGCAGATCCGAGACCGATGGGCAACTGAACGACCATGCGTCAAAGAACAATAATTGTAAAATTTGAAGTGTCGGATCTCTTTACGTGTTTTTACATAAACCATATTTTTAAAATAAGACTTAAGAAAAATAAAATGGACTTATTCAAAAGTATATAAAACGGATTTTAGGTTAGAAGTGCGTACTAAATCGCATTAAAGAAATACCAAATCGTACTAAGTCTTATCTCTGGCAGCTGGTAATCAACAGATTTTTTCCTAGTTTAGTTGAAGGAGCCAGAAGTGTTGGATATTTTGAATTGCCCTCAATGTGTATGATTGACTCCACCCTATCAAGTGTTTCTCATTGCGATCTCGTAGAGATATGTTGTCCTCGGGTCTTTGTCGGCAGTTCTCAGTGCATTATTCGGTTATCGGTGGGTAATAAAATGAAATGCACATGAAGACTGCATGTCCCTGTATCCATTGCATGAGTTTAGCCAGTGAAGCCACTTTTGCTACAAAAATAACACAAATTAACTGTGCGGTGGTCTCAGATTTCCGATTTATCATATTCGGAGCTCCGCGGATATTTTAGGATCCTTTACGATCATCCATTCAGGAAAAGCGTTTTGAAACACTCATCTCAGTCAGGGTAATGGCATTATGGAGTCTCCCTGGTGAGGAACTCGAATTCTTCCATCGTATTAACCAGACTTATCCATTCCGCTCATTGGGCGTGCTCCGATAGGACATGGAATCTGCAACCCCTGACCTCGTGGACAAGGATGCTAATTGAAGCACCATCGATACACTGTAATTTCTGACACAAAAGCCAAATATTGACCAATTAAGTGGGAGGTGGGCGTGATTATTACCTAATGGACTTTGAATTCTATACCTGTGTTAATGGATAATCACAATCCTCCGATTGTAGGAGATCATAGTGGCCACATGATGACTCATATGCGCCCATTTTAAACTGTCAGCGATTTACAAAAGATACTAAGGCGGACAGCCGCTGTAAGCGTACTTTATTCAGTCTTTATACACAATTCCACTTTCACGTAACCAATTTAGACGCGTAATTAACGCTCCTACCCTTCTGAAAGTTGACCTCAAACACGCTCACCAGACAGCACTGATTGAGTTTAATTGCAAACATAACTGATTTGGTCATGGGATCTGGTCCTCTTATCACTAATAGGAAGTGACAGAATTAACTTTAAGTAACCTCCCTTATGACCCCAACTACCGCCTTTACTACAGTAACTACCTTAGATAGAACTTGGGATTTATTCATCGAACCGGATAAGGTCTAGTATCATTATCGGCAATAATTTAAAATACCCTGCAAATAGTACCATTTCCAATATGTATTCTTACATCTCTATTCACACAAAAATTGTAATGTATTATTTTTGAAAGATAATATATTCAGTCAGGAGCATCTATTCGAATATACATGGTAGGTAAAAGTATATATAGAGGTCCACTTTATTCATTCAAACCGGCCCGATTGCGATTTACGAGCGCCCGCCGACTCTCAGTGCGTTTGGCAATTCGAGCGGAGGTAATTTCTTTCCTTTGCCTAGCAACCGATGACAAAGCGAAGACGTTAGATTTCCGTCGTGGATCAATTCGTTGAGATGCAGATGGAAGGAGGCTTTTTCGTCGTGCTTCATCATAAGCCTTCCGTCTTTGAAATGCACTATCAGTCTCTTTCGATTCGAAATCCAACTTTGCCACTAGAGGGAATAGGGATTTCATAATGTCCAATAAAGAGTAAATATATCAATGGAATTGATATGCTTACCTGATGGTCGAGCGATTGTTCCTTTAGGCGTGGCTAAAGTTACCATAGATTGGCGTTCTGAAATTTAAACAAAGTTCCGATTTTATATTTGTTTGTGTCAGCATATACAGATTGAAAAAAGCACTAAGTTCTGCACCTAAAATATTATATAAAAAGAAAGGCGTCACTCATTAAATTTGCGGCGTCTTTCGACATGATAAGCTAACTCTACCCTGCCTTAAACCTAAAACAAAACATGTGCCAGAATATGTTTATAAGGCGTATTTTGAAGTTATGTGAAGCAGAGAAATCAATTTATATCTGTAGGACTTTATTCATCCGACGATTTACGATCAACAGCGTGGGCATCCCGGTTAGCAGTAGGGATTCATAATTTTGCGCGGCGCGACAAGGCTGTCATGCTAAAAGTACCAAGAAATAGTCGGAGGAAAGTGATCAAGATACCGATTGGGGGACGTCATTAATTACTGGTAAAGCCGATCACCTGCATTTGCATGTGTAAACGCGCCTCTAATCTCCCCGTTAATGAGCTGTTTGGTAAAACGGCCACTGTATATACCCAATAAATTACCCACTCATCTTCCATTTTGGGGGGCAGATTGGAGCTGTCAATTTTTACGACCTGGAGCGCGGTATTTTATCCCATCCTAGTCTTTACGGCTAGTAGCGTAATACTGTGGACATTCCAGTTAGTAGTGGGGAACAACAAATCTCCTATACAAAGATAGATCCAATAATCATCGATAAGGTAACACAAGAGCGAAGCCTGGTCTTAAAGACCTAATGTTGAGTTTAAATAATGAATCAGAATGCAGCACGACGATATTTTTAAAATATATTTAATAATGCACATGCGTTATTTCAAACACAACAAAAATACGCAACAAAGTTTCTGTTGGTTATGAGACGCATATGGTAAAACGATTCCCCCTTCCTTAAAATTGACGCTTACAAAAATAATACCCCGCTTAAAAGAATTGAAGCACACAATAAGTGATTTCCAACAGTAACAGAGATTTTCTCCCTCAGAACTACCGACTACTTGAGAACTCAAGTTAGAAGGGAGAAGAGAGATTGAATACGTCTATCTGGTCGGTACAGGAGTAAGGTCTGTGATTGTGATTGTTTTAATGAAAAAAATAAAGCAGAGTAAACAGTATCGACGTAAAAGACAAGTGAAGACTTCAGAATTTTCTTATCTAAAACTCAACCAAAGCACGGTACCCAAAAGGCTAGGGTTTACAGCATTGGAAATCTCAAAGTATTCCAATGAAATATCAAAAAAAACAAAATTCTCATCTTAATCATGTCTCTAGAACACTCAAAAAAAAAACAGTTAAAGGACTCGAATTTATCAATGGATGACATACTTATATGTTGTCTGCTGGCTAATGGAGGGGTCTGCTTCGAATCTAAAGCAAACAAAAGTGTTTGTTGATGGATTTTTCATTATTTACTCGAAAGATAGGAGAAGGTAACTTACTTCGCAAATTTGAATTTCTGATCGACGTTTCCTCGGAAGTAGCTCCTAGTGAAAGACGTCCCAGTTTCGCAGCTGAAACAATGAATTTATATTAACTTATTGAAAAGCCCAAAAGATACTTAAAAACGAGTTTAGAGTTATAAATATTTAAAATGTATATATAGAAAGGTGTCACCACATTGTACAAATGGTCTCCCTCGGTCTTCGTCAAAATAAGACGGAATTTCACGAACATTAAGGCCTAGACAGGAAATGTAATTACTACAAGGGAAGTTGACCATTTACAGTTTTCGCAAAATAATAATAAGAAAAAAACTTTGACTTCAAAATAATTGTTACCTTTGGTATCAATCACCGGAGTGCGCGAAGGGAATGTTGCCTCTTCAAGCTAAGAGCAAAAAAATTATTTTTGAATTAAATTCTTACATCAATTGTCCGATTGCCGACAGATGAATCGTCCGTCAAAAGACTATCGTCTGATGTCAGAACATCTGACATTTTCTAATAGTAGTTAAAACAAATGTGTCGGGAGAAAAATCTCGATATGTTATAACAATTCATAAGAGGCATAATCTTTAAAAGAAATATAGAGATGAAAATATAAAAATGAATAATAACTTGCTTTAAATAGTTTTATTTTAAATTACCAGTTGGGATCTTTGTTGCCTTTATGTTAAGACTGAAAACACTTAGTTACCGAATTGATTGATTCCGACTTCGGATTTATTATATTTGATGAAATCAAGAATATATACCTCAGTTATTTTTTGTCTACCTCCATTGTATTTACTGACAGTCTATTGAAATTAACTGCATCAAGGCAGTAAAATTGCATATTTTAGGAATACATATCTTATATTTTGTAATAAATAAGCAGTTTTGAATTAGGCAGTCCAGAATTTTGGTAAAAAATTGAATATTTTGCCTAGTATATACATATCCGGTCCTACTATGCGTCAACGTACGTTCCATATGACAACGCTTATTTGTTTTCATTCATCATTCTGTTTATTTCCAAAGACATGGCTCAAACCCTTCATATGGTCATCTTTTCAGTGCGTTGTCATAATGTAATTGCACTCAAACTGCTATATCTGTAACTGAGTAACGCTTCCCACAGCCGAATACCTTTCAGTGCTCCAAGTTAAAAGTCTGAATTGCATTTGAATACGTCTATTTGTAAATGTAAACGTGTAACATGTACATGCAGGGACGTATACATTCACCCATGTTTGGAAAAGATTACAATTTCTGACTTATATATTGTATAAGGTGGTTAGGGATACAAAATTGTTCTCTTTAATAAACCAGGATTTAATAATGAAGTTAAACAAATACATCTGCTGTGATTTATTAACATTTCAGACTACATAACGATTTATTATTCACACTTGTAAATAAAGCTCTCTGAATCATGCAGAAACAGTCAAGATAGCTTCGACTTTAATATAGTCTGAAGCATTCGAAAATAAGCGTTGAAGACTGATCACCTGAAACTGCCTGTTTTGAAGCTCCATGTGTAAATGACCGTTAAGGTGTTTTAGTCAAGAAAAATGTGATAGAGTTGTTATTAAATTATTCTATTCTATTGTAAACACAACAATGAAAGTGATAAGAGCAAATAATTACATTGAAATTGAAATTATTTGCACTTGTTGCAAAACTTAATGATTAGAAATGATTGACTGACAATAAGATCTCGAATACAATATCCTCAGACGGCGTGTGCGTGTTTGCACATAGATATCTAAACAGGTGCAAATTATTAAGCCGAGATTTGGACGACAAACATAACTGAAGTCCGAGGAAGAAATGCTTCGTATGTAAACCTAATTTATTTATGAATGAAATGGGATGGTTTTCAGGCCACCTTTGAACTGATCTAGCGACGTGAATGAGCTGATTAATTCATCTATTAATTTCAGAATTAATGCAATGACTATTTTCGCCTTGCCATAAATAACGTTAAGTTCAAATGAAATTTAAGATAACCTCAATTATTCGGCTCTTCTGGTTCACATAAATCTTTCTTCTATGTAGTTCATGCAAAAACTTTTCCCTTTAAAAATTTCTTAATTCAAAAAATAATTTAAATACACGTGCGAATCAATTGTGATTTGTATAAAAAGCATCCCAACAAAAATTTGAAGAAAACGAGTTACATCTAAACAGTGTTGTAATCTCCTCTTCTCTGTAGGATATCATAACCGACTCTTAGATTCCCGAAGACATTACACTAGTTACAAACACGACCCGACAACAAAACCATACAAAATGACCCAAACCACTATATCAACACAAGACGTACGTTATCGTATCTGTAGGTCTATTTATATTATGCGCAATTTACAACCGCAATGTAAATAAACTCGTTCGAATAAAAGGGAATTAAAAGGTGGAAAATAAGGAATCTTACATATAAAAATTATTTTAGGAAAATAGTATTTTCTTATGTGTAACACGCCCGTTCGTAGATTTGATCACCCGTCCGTCTTCGTCGTGAGATCGACCGGGAGACGAGGGAAATGCCATCGAGTCCTGGTGGTACATGAGGGATAATATCTTGATCTTTTCTATCGCGTCTTTGCACTACATCGGCAATCACGAGCTGTTCCGGAGCTAGAGAACTGTAACATATAGAACACAAAAATGTATAACATCAAGACCATTTAAGGAATGATGCCTTTCACAAATCGACAAATCAAACCCTCCTGGTCTGAATTGTTTGTGATCGCGAAATCAAGTGCCCCTTCGTTTCCATAACGTAGATATCACCGCCATGTGGCTTGGTGATTATGGCAGCTGTGCATTGGTGATTTAAATTATGATTGAGGACATACACAAGATCGCACATACTATATGCGCACATCGAGTCACATTTTTGTCGGAACATCACAACAACAAGATATGACAACATCTCTTCACACGCTGTCTTTAAATCTTGACCCCTAAATTCTGTTGCGGGGACGGATTGTCCTAATACGGCGGGAGATCGCCTTGTGGAATAATCGATCAATCGGAGCAAGATTAGACAAAATGTACATGTAAACTGTGTACTAGGGTCTGTAACAAGCGTTTCTGGTACACCACGAGTTTATGGAAAATAGAGATAGCTGATTTGCTTGTCATCGGCGAGAGCAGAGTAACATCGGACTCTTTCGAATGTGAATTTATTATCGTAGTGCATGTCGCATCTTTAGTGTGTCCTGAGTGGTAAGTGAGACCTGAGTCTTGGGTTTCGTTTTCGTTAAGGGGACTGGATAAGGTTGAGCTCATCGATCCAGTCCAGGTCCACGAGTTTGATACTTCTATCTGTAACGTAGCACTCCTTGAAGATCGTCTTTCCCAGAAATGTAGTCTCGTATCGCATCGATATGTAGAGTCGCACAGCATTAGATATCAGAGCCAGCGTCGATCATGACTCTGCCTCGTCTGAGTTAATGCTCTCTTGTTGTTCGAGTTTTGCCTCGTTGAACTGTTCGTAGAAGAATCTCGATAGAAGACTTCTTTGTGACCATTGTCATTGCAGTTCTGGCAGCGACGTCTTCGATAGGGCATTCTCGATGATGACGACGTCCTCTGCAGAATCGGCATTTGGGAGTGATTGCTTCTAATATTCGTCGGATAATTGTCGGATGGGGAGTGTGTCCCCTTAGTCGATGGATGATAGGTCATTTTCAGGTCCCTTCAAGTTGAACACTCGCGGTTTACAGTCTTCTAGCAGATTTGGGTCTGCGACGAGACTTCTTGACCAAGAGGGACAGAAGCATGGCAAGGAGATCGAAGACCAAGAATGAAAATGAAACATTTGAGTTGGTTTTCTTCGAGAGAACCAAATCGGAGACCAATGCAAAGTCGGTCAACAATACCTACATAATGGTGAACATTTTCATCTTCACTTATGATCAAGTTGAAGAGAGAACTGTTGTCATCAACGACCGAACCTAACTTATAAATCATCTTTTCATAAGTTAGATCGGCAGGATCCATCGGCTGAAGGAAGAATGAACATAAGTAATTGTCGCTTCTGTTAAATTCACGAAGTAGCATGGTGTTAGAAGAAATGATAAGTACTTTCCCCCCTCCCAATATTTCTTCTATGAATAAAATATAATTTCTTTCTTTATTTCTCCACTGATAAAAGACACTTTATAATTGTACTTATTTGTTTAAGCCGATACTGATTGAGATTGAGTTCCGTTAGTACACTCGTGTTGACTAAAACGTGTCTTGTGATCTGCCGTGGGTTATTAGCTTCTACGTTAAATTTTCTAGATTGTTGGCTCTGCGAGATTACTATCAGAGCCTCAAGTTGGTTACGTTATTGCACATTGGCGACACAGTGACGGGTTCAATCGAAACTGCGAAAATTGCAGCCATTTTTTGAGGCATCATGGAACAAATGAATCTATCGAAACCTGATAAAACCCAGAAGACTACATTAAGAATGTTGGTGAGTTCCATTATAAAAACTCCGTAGATGAAATACTAACAACGTGGTTTGCTCGCAATCGAGACGTTTACGAAAATCGAATTTCAGCGTTACCGAACGAAATGAGAGTAAACATGCTGCTGCGAAAGTTCAGCAAAACTGACCACGATCTATATCTGGCCTATCTTCTACCACTCTCATCGAAAGATTTGAAGTTTAAGGGGACGATCGAAAAGTGCGAGGTGTTTGGCGACTACCTCTCTTTTCAGTAAGCATTTTATGTACCTAATTTTGGTCATATGCGAGGGTGAAAATATTCAAAAGTACGCAGCTGTTGTGTATCGAATGTACAATGTATTCCCGTATGGGTCGCCAAAGGAGGATCAATTCAGGTACCTTGTATTCATTCAGGATCTTCGTTCGCCGTGTTATGCGGAAATTTGCCTGGAGTTGTTGTCGCTTTTAGATAAGAACCTAGATATTATGTCACATCATCTAGTGAGTGCATACAATAAATTTGGGAGCCTCATCGCCAACTCGAATATAGTCGAAAGCAATGAAACTCGAGCATGTCAAATCAAGAAGCCCGAAATCGACCGATTGCCCGAAACTGACCCGATACCACAGCCGCATCCTCAGAGACAGCACACGTATCCGAAGAGTAATAAACCGGAGTGCCGATTTTGTGTCGATTTTCACTTCTATAAAATTACCCTTTCTATAAACATCAATGTCAGGACTGCAATTCGTACGGACACAAGGAAGAATTCTGTCAGAGCAGTCAACGGTAACCGTACACAGGCCACAGGAGAGGTCGATATCAGAATCAACATCGCTAAAAGCATGGCATACTAACCACCATGCAGATTAATGTAAGTAGGCGTCGATGTGTGACTTTTTGCATTAATGGAAGACATATTGAGTTGCAGGTCAACACTGTATCGGACATCACCATAGTTTCCAATGGCGTGCGGAAATCCTTTGATAACTCCAAGCTAGATACGGTTCCTATCTAGTGCCTCAGGTGATGCAGTGCAACTGTCGGGAGCGATGAAATGTGAGGCAACCTTCAGGGAAAAAACCGCCCCCACCGTATGTTATGTGGCTGATTGCAGTTGGAGTAGCTTGACATCCTCAATGTCCTCGAGCCGAAAGTACAAAGTGTAATCTGCCCGAAAGTGCGAATAAAAGAGATGATAAAGCAATTCACAACCGCGTTTGAGAATACCTTGAGAAAGTGCGCACAAACTACCGCCAGATTAATTCTAAAACCAGGAGCAAATTGTGTGTTTCGTCCGAAAAGACCAGCTATGAAAATGGTCGAGAACGAGTTGGTACAGATAGGTGTATTGCAACCGGTTACATATTCGAAATGGACTGCCCCAGTTGTAGTAATTCGAAAGACGAACGGGTCGACGCGTATCCGTGCAGATTTTTCTACGAGACTTAACTCATTGTTGAAGGATAATCACCATCCACTGCCCATAAAAGACACACTTTCACGATCCTGAATGGTGGAAAATTCTTCGAGAAATTGGACCTTTCGGATGCCTACCTTCAAGCTGAAGTAGAACCAGAGAATCGTGAGCTCCTAACGATCAACACTCATCGGCGACTTTTCCAGTACAAAAGACCGCACTCCGGAATCGAGACATTTTTAAGTACATTATTGACAACATGATATCAGGCCTAGTGGGTATGGCAGCTGACTTGGACTACAACATCATCGGTACGCTAAAGAGGGGCTTACAAAAAGCGAAAGGAGAGAGAACTATGGAATAGTTACTGCAGAATTTCCTGCTGGAATATAGATCAACCTGACATCCTGCATTAGGAGAGAAATCCCCGGCCAGGTGTAATGGGTCGAAAGTTAAGAGTGATGCACGAAGCTATGCTGCCGAAGAAAATCCGGCTGGACGGGAGGAGGGAGAGTAAAAGAATGGGTTCGCTGTTAACGCTCCAGTTTTTCCATGAAGCTAGTTGTGGCGATGTGTTTCCTATTTATGCAGTTCGGTGGTAAAATTTTGCCCTTTACCATCCGATATTTCTATTTGAAACCTGAACACAATCTGTGCTCGCATCTTTAGTGCTTTTTCATATAAATTTATTATACAGTTTAGGTGCTTTCCAAGACCGGCGATTTTACGTGCTGAGGTCTTCTTGAGAATGCCATATTCATCAACTCTTGCATTTTCATTTTAATAAATGTCGTGTAGATAATGCCTCTTCAGCAAGTTATTCTTTGATTTCTCAGTCATGTCACTCATGTGTTCATAGTTATGAGCTTTCTGATTATCTAAAGTTATCTGCTAGTATTGATTCCCCTTTTTATCAAATTTCAAGTATACTAAGGTCCTTCTGAATGCTTTCCACAACTCCATTCATAGAAGAAGCGTCCATTTCTTCACAAATCGTCAATAAATGTGTTGAAGTTTATACAGATGAACCCGTTCCTTCGTTGGCTAGCTTACGCTTTTTTCCACATTTTTTCCGTCATGATGTTCGTCTTATCGCCAGTCATTTGATATTCGCAAAACATTGCTAAATCGTTGGTCGAACATTTGGCTTTGGCCTCAATCCCGTGTGATTGCAATAAATTGTAAATTTGTGGATATAATTGGAAGAAGTGTTTAACTTTCCTCAGCTAAATTACCGAACACTAACGTTAACGCCGGTTTCGACGATAGAACTGGAAAGTAAACTTCAACTTCGCAAAGCAAGCAAATAATAATCTAAATCCAACTACGTGTATCTACAGGAACGACACACACGCCTGATTCCAATTGATAGTCAGTACAGCACAAATTCAGAAACCTAGGCTGTTCAACAAATCAATGTTGTTGAAAATGAAGTTAATTGCAAATAAATTTCTAAATTGAACGAGAACCTTAACCTATCTTATCCAAATCCACGTATATACTAATAAGAAATAAAAATTCTCATATCACTAATCTAAATTGATTATTTTTATATTTAGGAAACTGATTTATAATCGGCCATTAAATAACGTTGGAGGCTTACTGAGCCCAAGAACAAAGTCGCCGAAATCAAATTATAGAGTAATTATAAGACGCCAAACTCGCATATTGAATTCATTAGAACACATTGAGCAATATATATATATATAGAACATTAGTATTTCAAAAAAATTATAAATAAATAATAAACTTTTATGACTTTACGATAAAAGTACAAGATTCATCAGGCAGTGAGTCAATATTCGATACTGAGTACAATATAATTAATTTACTTTAGCATAAGATACCTTTGATTGCATAAAATGTCAATATATTAAAATAAACATTAACCATTCATAATTATTTTTATTTTTTAAATCAAAGTGTAAGTAGAATTTAGTGTCAGGAATTTTCTCTAAGCTAATATTTGTTTGTTTATTTCAATTTCATTCGACCTTATCTATCCGCACAAATTGTAATTTGTGAAATGTGTTTGGTTAGTTGGCTTTAAGTCAAGGATGAGCCACATATCCACGACAGTTTGCAGTGTTAACCACGAATCAAACAAAGACACAGACATTACTCCCCGTTCCAAGAAAAGTACTGTTGTTAAACTATTCAAGAACGTCTTCGACGGGAGTAAACGTGTTCAAACCCAATGCGATTCTACACTTGGTCCTTATGAAAAAGGTGTCGAAATTAGCATTGAACACAGCAAACAGCCTCAAGATGAAGTCAATACTACCAATAAAACTCACCGTCGGCAGCTCTCTCACTCTAAGTCTATGGAGAACTATCGCAAGAAATCTACTGTCTCTGAACCCGGCTATAAAACACCAACACCTTGCGGCTTGGAAAATCTCGGCAACACAGTAAATAGAATCATTCTTTTATGTTTGTTCTTTTTCGAGTTTATTTTTGTTATTTCTTAATTTCAGTGCTACCTTAATGCTATCATGCAATGCCTCCGTTCGACTAAGCCTGTTCGTGACTTTTGTGAAAAGTATGATGGTGGTCGATCAAAACTACCTAAAAATAGCACTGATTTGGTTCCTGGTACGCATTTCTCCTGATTATGCTTACATTAATATTTTTCGGGTTTTGATGGAACATTCCATTTTTACAGCCTTCGCCTATTTGTTAACCAAAATGAACTCAGCTACTAATGGCAGTGTCAATTCAAGTACTCTGCAAAGATTTAAGAACGCTTTCGTAGCTCATGTCCCCAATTATAAGGGGAATCTGTAAGTGCTCTTGTTTAAATTACCAGTTTAGCTATCAATTACGATTTGATTCTGAGTGCTTTTTTTTTCTTTAATGCAGTCAACAAGATGCCCTAGAGTTTTTCACCTACTTGGTAGACGGACTTCATGAGGGAATCAAGGAGCGTTCCCACACTCCGAATGTCTCTGATCCTCCTAGTAGCCCTACCACTCCCTCCACCCCCCTACCAGCAATTCAGAAAGACCATCGACTGAAGCGCCGTCGTGGGGGTCTGAAGACCAGTGAAAGTAGCGGTCACTTAACGGGTGGTGACAGGGAAGCTTCTTGGGATGACTCCTCAGAGTCTTCTACTCGATACTTCAAGAAAATCGCCCGAAAATTCTCAGAAAAAGTCCTGCGTCCACTGCGTTCTGAAGGCTCCTATGATGTCCCCCATGATACTCACCAACCTGCTGTGTGAGTTGTTTTTTTGTTGTGCTTTGAAGATTGTAAATAAACACAGGCCCGTGTCTTACGGCTAATTTTTTTCATTTGTTTACAGGAATTCAGCTGACGCGACTGCTTCTGAGAACAGTTTTCTGAAAGGCAAATTACTACTTAACTAAATTTATTCCCATTTATTTATAACGTTAACTAGAGAAGTAAATGCTGAAATTTAGTTTTGGTTTTTGATTAATAGTTAAGTATCTGCTCTTGACTTTTGTTCATTACTTGATGTATATGAAAGTGAGCCATTAACTGCCTTCAAATGTATATTGAATACACACCTTAAAATCTCTTGATTTTACCTTCCTGATTCGGATACATAACTCATTTACAAAACTTGAAGCGTTTAAAATGATACATTTGCATTCATTGCTGTTCGTTAGGGTGTAATAAACTCATCTATATTGAAGGTGCAACTTAACTTGACCATTATTTCATTGACCTGTTATTTATTCTTAATGTTTTTATAATTAATTCTTTAACGATAGATACCTTCGTTGGTCATCTTCAGACTCGTCTACGTTGCCTTCAATGTAACAATCTCACAACCCGTGACGAACTCTTCTGGAATCTCGCCCTCTGTGTCCCTGAAGTAAATGTACGTGTTAAATTACTACTGAAATTTTCTCCATAAGTAATATCGTTATTAAATGGCCGGTTTCCTATCTCAGGCATCTCCCAGTGAGAAAGAGGCTAGAGATAAACGAGCGACCGCAAAGACGTCCGTTTCTTCATCCACAACTGCTATATCTTCCTCCACGACGTCTGAGGCCACCTGTGTTAGTCTAGACGACTGTCTGAAGGCATTCATGAAAACTGAAATTCTTGACGATGTTGATAGACCGGTGATTTTTTTTAAATCCCCCACTCTCGTTCATCTAACCCAATTTAAATCTTACTTAATCCCTTTAGACCTGCAACAAATGCAAGACAAGAAATAAGGCTGAGCTTCAAGTCAAGATCTCTAAACTCCCTAAAATCCTTGTACTACGTACGTTCCGTTTACTCAGTGTACTTGAAATTTGATCGTGCTCTATTTATAGGCGTCACATTTTAACGCGTGTATTACCTCTATTGTAATAGAATTTCAACGTTTTGAGTCCTCCTGTTGCAAGATCAAGAAGCGAAATCTTATCAAATTCGGTTTTGAACAGGATATGTCTCCATACTCTGTCGACGGTGAGTTCATGTCCACGATTGGCTATTAATAATGGCGATATTTTAACAAGCATGTGCGGAAATTTGATTGGTTTTGGCACTTGGCCAACCACTCGTCCCCTTCCTCTTTCCTCTTCTTCAGATAGTACCATCTTCATGCTTATATTAATCATCAGAACCCTTTGCTAGGTCGTTTAAATTATGCAGAATAATAATGGGATTTCTAGTTTTTAAAGCCTTTCTTTTTTAGCTGTGCGTAATACGTAAAATACTTGCAATTTGAAATCAAGTTTTTAATGAGTCTTTGAACTTAGCTCCTTGCCAAGTGTATATCCAGTTTCCGTATTCTCTTAGATTCTGAATACTCTCGAGTTAGAAATTACTCTAGAAAACGATTTTTATGAAAGATTACGGTCGAATATATATTTTCTTAATTACGCACCTATTTTACTTGATTGAATTCCATGAAAAGCTTAAATGATTTCTTTAGAATTGGACGTTCAAATAGAAGGATTGATATAAACGTCAAAATCATGGATCATATTTTCGGGTGGTTGACTTTATGATTATTTTTTCGAGCACTTTAATGAAGTGAGACTATTCTGCAATGAAGCTTCTAATCAAATCGACATCTGTTTCTAAGTACAATTTGCGTTGAATTATTTCTGCAGAGAAGAAATCGGTGTGCTGTAAGTTTGTTAACCTTAGAATTCCATCTCATTTTTTAATTTCGAGAGTGAACTTTTATCCTCTTCAGAAAATTTAATATTAAAAACAAAGTTTTGGTAGAGGTAATCATTGAATTGATTCTCTAGTTCTTCATCGGTCTCGCATATTCCGTGGAATTCATACTTCAGTTAGTGAGAAAACAAGCAGATCATGTTCCGCTCTGAATCAGTCTACCCTATTAAAATCACGAATAGCGAGGCAGAAACGGTTTCCTAAGGGATACCATCATCCGTACACGTCTATGACACACATCCGGAGTGGAGACACAATCGTTCGATTGACGTACACACACACACACACACACACGCAGATATGTATTTTTGTTGGCCAATTTCTGCGCACTGGGCTCTGTTGCTGCCAGCCTGTCCTGCGCCCACTTACCAAGCTGGCTCTGCTTCCACGTGTCTTCACATGCCTCGGTCTAACCATGGTGGTTGTTTTCTCCTTTTTTTTCAGTCCTCTCTAAATCGATAGTAGCTTATTATATGGACCTATTGGTTATTATATATAACCAATATATATATAACACTAGGCCGCCAGTTATAATATAAACTAGGCCTTCATTGTAATATCTTGTTCATTGAGTTAATGCAGCGGGTGTTCAGATCCCTAAATATTGGGTGGGAAGAAGGCAGAAGTATCGAAATTCTTTTTATTGCGGAAATACGATTGCTCATGTATGTTGGCATGTGTTGGGAGTGGTCGGCTTTCTGACTTGTCTGTAAGACAGCTGTGGCGTGGTTCTATTTCGAGGGAAATCCAATAATTGATAGTCCGGTGCTCGAGGGATGAAGTCTGTGATTTCAGTTCAGGTTCCCCGAAAATATTCCATTCAGCCGCCATTTGGTTACTGATTCATCTTTTGCGTTTAACTTTCTGTTCATCCACCTTATTTTGTTTAGATTTTGCTTTTTAGTTTACTGATTTTAGCGTTTATTAATGAAATTTGGGATTTATTTCGCTTAACAAAAGCGTAACATATTGGGGACTACTTACAATAACTCAGAAGACTTCCGATAGAACACTTTATTGGATTGTCAATTTTGGCAGGCAAATTAGACAAACTTAACGACACGAGGGAGTCAATTATACATCAGTAGCTGTGTCTTACAGAGACAGACATGCAGTCAAATACTGGGAGACCAAAATAATTTTTCTTCATTTCGAATTAAATTTGCATCCATAATCTCTATTATCTCTTTGCGTGTATTTTAGTTTTGTTCCTTTTGTCTTTTATTTGTTACTATCAGAATGCTGATTTGTAATACTTGTTGGCTATGTATTTCTGTCTGTCGATGGTACTTTTAATCTCTTCCCGTCTTGCATCAGATTGATTAGAACTGACACTCTTAATTAAAATAACCATAGGGCGTCAATTCACTTCCTGTTTCTGTTGTTAAGACTTACTCTGTCTTCGTTCTTGCTGAATTAAAATTCATTCATTTTTGTTTTCAACTAGATTCTGCTGATAAAAAGACCGCAGTCCACAAAGTGAGGCCTACCACCATACCTAAATGCACCAGTTCTCCTGCCATTCTTCACCCATCTAATGATGCCGAACTTCAAAAAGGCATGTCAGCAACATCAATGACAGCGTCGACACACAAGCTGGGCCTCTCCGAGGTCACAGTGTCGACGAATTATCGGTTATATGCCGTGGTGTACCATCAAGGCGGTACAGATCGTGGACACTACACTGCCAGATGTCGTCTTCCTTCAAATCCAATGAATTCCGAACAGGCGTCTTGGTACTTCTTTGATGACGAAAAGTGAGTTACTAAAGTCGATACTTATTAATTTGCTGGATTCGACCATTTTTATTTATTTAAAAATTCTTTGCTAGAAGTTCATTTGACGTCTTCTATATTTCTGAAAATGAACCACATCTGTGTTTTCAACTACATCGAATCAGGAATTTCCACAGGAGCAATGTGGGATTCTCTGCTTGTAAACCCATATCTCGCATAGTACTAGCGTTTAAGCACTGATGATTGATTGTCACTCTAATTGCAGGCGATGTGTCTATATTGTCTTGAGTTAGTTCTTCGCGCAAAAGAGTTGCTTTCTCATTTGCTTAGTATATCAATTATATCATTATTACCCAGGGCAACGAGAAAATAGTTTGACAAGTTTTGATATCGGGAAGGCATTTAAGTAGGGAGAACAGCAGACGGGTCAATGCATTAAAGCGACGAGAGGGAACAAGAAGAAGTAGTAGGTAATTAAGTCAGGACATTACGACTCTTAATTTATTTGAATTATAGGAGCAGTGAGTTTTCGATGTTCTCCTAAGGAGTATGCTTCACTTCGTGACATTCAAAATGTTCAAACTTCATCAATTGAGGTTATATCTACGATATTCATAACCTCTTGGCCGGATGATATATTTATAGTGCATAAAATGTCAATTCGATTTGTATCTTTATACAGGCAAGAACAGGTAGGTGAGATGAGCAATGGTTTTTTACTGTAGCAGTCAACTTATTTTCTTCTTCTAATGCAAATGTTCAATGAAAGTTTCTCTTTTTGAGCTAGAAATTAACAAACTATTTATATTCTGTCAGAAGCCATCAGAGTCGATATCCGCTATTTAATTTTTCTCAACTACAAAATTAACTGTTATGATCTTTTCACGTGACAAGCCTGCTTGTTCTATGGAGTTTTTGTATTGGTGGTTAGTTGTCCATTTGTCTCCACGACTCCGCTTACACTCTGAATTTTAGATTCCAAAATGATCTAGATGCCATCTAGACAGACAAGACCTCAGTTCGTTATACCTAGAAGTACCCCCATGTTGGTATAACATTATCAAGTATCATCTGCTGTTGTAGTTGATACATCCACTCAATCCTACTCAACCGGAGAGATATTTTTCGCTTCTACTTGGCGCTCTAAAATCACGCCACAATAAATATAAGGCTTTCCTTCTCAGTGCAGTTGATCTCATCTAACATATGTGTATGTATGTGCGATTCTTGGGCCTGAATGGAAATTTCCATATGGTGGGGAATGAGGAAATTTACTATTCCTCTTTCAACATTAACCACGTATTTAGGCCTTAGTTTTCCTATGGATAGAGCTCTCTCATCAGTATTCTTTGAACAGAAACTACGGAATATGGTTCTTATTGCCTTAATTTCATTGATGATTGTTTGATTCCAATATGCTGTGGTACTATTGCATTAAGTTTTGGAATAAAGTTAGATAAGATTTAGAGAGTTACACTATCTGCGAACTTTTTATATTTCGATGAAACACTCCTGATTTGCAATTTTGAAAGATTACGATGGTTATGCCCTTTCTTGAAGTATTTTCTCAGCCTGAGATTGTTACACGTCTTTTCAATCTTTCAATTGTTCACCTCCGCTGATTATACGAGACTTATTTTTATATATTGGACGGCAGCTAGTTGTTATTTGTAATTTTTCTTCATTGATTTCGTTAATCCAATTAGTCAAAAATACATTCGTGGGTGTGTTATGAATCCGAATTTTATGAATTGAGTTAGGTAGATTATAATTTCGATTCTTCTTAAATCACGTTCACTCAGGTTGCATTGCTGAATTATTTTCCTTTTTACTTAATTCCATTTGCGTCATGTCTTTGTGTTCTAAAATCCAGTGTCAATCAATGTAATGTTTTCCTCATTTCAGTGTCTCTAAAGTCTCCGCCGATCAAGAAGTCATTCATCCCACAGCATACATCCTCTTCTATGAACGAATTGATCCCAAACCTAACTCCGATTCCCTCTCCACTAAGGTAAACGTTTATTGCTTTAGGTTGTGTAACCTCCATTTGCATTGCTAAGCACTCCATCAAAAAAGGTTCTTACTGCCTGGTGCCTACTTGGCATCAGTCTCCTACCTGATAATCCGCTATCGTGTTATCTGTTCTCGTTCGGCCTTCGTGAAAGTAGCTTTTTCATATGAAGAGATCGTTAACTTCCTCTGTGAGTTTGACATCACTGGGTTAATTTATGCTAGGTTCAAGTCGATTGTCTCCTCGCTATGAAAAAAGAGAATGTTTGACGAAAAGAGACAGAGAGAGAAATCGAATTCACCATTTTGTTCGAGCTCTTCTGCGTCTGTGCGCTTAAATAACATTCAACGTTGATATTAAGAGATAATTAAATCAGGCTACCCATCTATTTATAATGGGTCATTCCAGTCACTCAATGTGAACTTATTGGTCTCCAAATCATGACCATTGATTTTGTTGTTATGCGCCCCAACGCAAATGAGTAATGCTAAGGGAAATAGTGGTTTGGCCTGCTGACCTCATCTGTCGATAATATGGCCCCTTAGGCTATGGTGTGATTCATCATGAGTATTTTGTGACATTCTAACGTAATAAATCTAAAACCTCCCCTTCCCATTATTAGGTTTGGCTATTATTGATTGGTTTAGTTCATTTTCTAATTAACAATTCAGATAGAGTTAATCAGTGATGTTTCAGTCACCATTATAGATCACGGGATTGCTGCACCTTCAGTAATTTTATTTAACATGCGATTTTATTATTAGAGAGAATTGTAGGAGATTTCACCGCGCTCATTTCGGATTTTAACACTAAGATTGTGCAATCTAGTAGCCACATTTGCATACTAACTATAAATGATCGAATTGCTTGTCCAATATGTGAGTTCCGGTGTGCTTTGTTGCATTAAAGCACCAGCTAGGTGAACTATGGCACTGGGGAGGTTATTGTACCGAGCTGGTTTGACCAACCTCTCTATTTCAGTCTAGTGGTAAATTAGGCCTTAGAACTTTTAACTCAAGAACCTAGGGGACAGCTCCTTAAGTGTGAACTTTGGGACGATAATTCGAGGGCAACGATTTAAATCCGTCAGGAAATTCAGGCGAAACAATTTCAGAATTCAGTTAAATCCAAACGCTATAACTTTTATTTTCTATTTTAATCTTATTTCTAGCTGTTATTTGGACTATATTAGCATTCCCCATATTAAAACCTCGTATTTTTCTGTCCGCAGTAAGTGATAATAATGGTACTCGAAGTTTTATGCGCTGGTGGTGAAGTCAATTTCCGTCAGTGGCTAACCGAAATGTTTAACTCCGACTAATACCGTGGGGTGGCAGAACTAGAGCTTCTTTCCCAAAAGGCTCTATGAAGCCACCTCTACACAACATGAGTATTGAAAGACGCTTTCCTAAATGTGTTCGGATTTGGACGTTACTGGAGTTTTCATCTACATGGATCCGACATACCGGTGTGCATCTAGTGATTGGAATTGTCAACCTTACGCGTTAGTGCTAGCTGACAGAGTAGTAGTCGAATGCGAATTTCTAGATTCTAGAGTTTTTAGAAATTAGTTTCATTCTTTGGGTTAGTGTTGGAGATGTGATTATAAGAAATACCATGAATCTTCAGCATTCTTAGCTAATTTTCTTGCTGTTTCGGTTTAAAACAACTATCATTTTTATTTCAGCCCGGTGAGAATGAGGAATCGAGTTCTTCTTCCGGAAAGGTGTCAACGAAGTTCACAACAGGTGTCGATGAAGATTAGCTTTGGGACCAAAAGGAAGGACCAAAATAACAGTACTGTTGGTGATAATGGTATTGTAGATTGATTGTATATTTTTATACTCCCAAACCGACCTTTTTTCCTCCCCACATACCCAGAGATTGAGTACCAAACACTTGTCCTGCCAACTACTCCCTTCCCCCCGTTCCCCTATCCACTCTGTGTCACCTTGACATGTACATTGTCATCATGCCCTGTGATTATCCACCCCCAATTTGGTAGCAAATAAATACCATGCGTCACAGTGACCTTGGGGCCGAGTGAGTCTATTGGACGCGTTTTTTAAGCTTCGCGTTTACTCCATTTTTCATTGGCTTTGACAACTCAAACGGATGGCGTAAACTAGCCTATCGTATTGCAGGTGTTTGCATTTGCGTAAGTAAGAAGTCTGAGTGAATTAAGTAGTATATAAGGTGATAAATGTTGCCTCTATGCGTCTCGACCTATGATTATCATTTTTTAAACGCAGTAAAATATATCAAGAACGAAAAATGAATTCGCAAGAAATTTCTCGGAGTTCTTAATTAAATAAAGGCAGAGTAGACCACGTTGGTCTTCACTACACATTACTACAAGAAAAAGCTTTGTCTGGGTCTGATCACAGGGAAAAAATTGAGATACGGCTACTTTGGTCTGATTGACGGTTCAATTATCCTGTTTGCCTGTGTACGCACTATTATAACTTGATCGGTGAAACCCGTCTTGAGTTATTACTGAGTATAATTCTCATGCATCTAACAAAGTATAGTAAAACTCAGATAATTAAATCAAATTTAAAGTAAATAGAATGCTTAAAGATGCCTTTATGTCGTCAAATGATCGCTTGTATGTAAAATATCCACCCAGATCACCTGTAAATACTCTCGATTTCATTGCATAAATACTGATGCCACTTTAACATTGTTAATTTTGATAACGCAACTATTGTTAGCTGGCTGTTTACCAAATAAATCAAATTTGCAGGTGTTGAGGCTATTGGGACGGAATTTGTGATAAATTTACAATTCACATCGTTGAACACCCTTTTAAAGAGATTTACCAATAATGAAGATTATTTAATTCGTTGGGTATCAAAATTAAAGGGATTTTTAAAATTATGATATAAGAGAAGTGGATATTTTGGTGCATGAGGAACGTGAAATCAGGTCATTTTCTGATCATTTAATCGAATGAATATTTAGGGCCTTGAATACACAGATGATAGTATGCCTTCACTTGAAATCAAGTTGTGTGCTAGCCGATTCACTATTTTCGGCTCTCGTTGAATTTCAACATTATAGTAATCGCTTTACTTGAATATATTTTGTAAACGGCAATTCTCAATGGAAATATTGTTTTTGCTGCACCACACATACCATTGGTCTCAAATAAGTTTGATTTTACCTACAATTTGATGAAACAACGAATAAAAATTATGCTATTTTAGAGACTGAAAACACCTGTCATTTCACATTTTGATCGATTTATTTCATAGTGAAAGTGTAGGCGAATATCAATCGGTAACTTTCGTTGGGACATAACCACTCTGGTCAATCTTACGGTGGGCTTTTCAATTATGGGCGTCACCTATAACCTTCATGAGTTGAGTCCACTAGAATGCTTTTCGATAAAAATAACGACTACAAAAAACCAAAAAAAGAGATTAGAAAGTGTATAGACATCATGAAGTCTCATTCTTAGGATATAGGTTCCAAAATTTCTATTCAAAGGGTCTATAACAGTATTAGTGCCCCATGAGAGCGATTAAATTTCAGAATTTATCGTCGATTTCATCATGTCTATGAGGCTGTGAAATGTGGCAGAGAAACAAAGTCACCATAAATTTACACACAAGTTTATCAAAATTTGAGGTGAAGCGGTCTACTTAGAATGACCTTATCATTCTCATCAATTGTCACTGAGGCATAAGTTACAAGCCCACTTGGCATTAACCACACTTTGTTTGTGTGCATATTAGTTCAAATGCACTTTAATTATTACCTTCCGACACTTCATTTCCAATGAACTTTTCATTGCCTGTTTGTTTGAATGAGCCAGGAGGATGTTGTGATTTCAAATTAGGCTTTTATTTTCCTGCCAACTTCAGAAAAAATACCTGCCAATATTTTTTTATTATTTTAATGAAATGTACAATTGAGTTTTGGAACAAATATTTTGAAGTATAAGCCTGAGAATGTTGATTAAAAACACTGAAATACAGTTTTATTAAATATCTAATATATCCAACGTAATCATTTAACAAAATATTTCAGTTGTGTAATTTTTATATATTACATTATGACCCACAGCAAAGCAACAATTTGCTATTTTTCATCGTGGAAGAGCAACTGAAATCAAGTTACACAAAAGTTCAATGAGGAATAAAAGAAATGCTGAATTGAGGTCGGACATCTTTTCGGATTCGAATTGTACAATTTTCACTTAGTGCATAGTTCACTGCTTTACTTTCCGAAACTCAAATTTCAGAATTCGTCTCCCGGATTACTGAGCAAATTTTTGTCCAAAATATCCAGTGCTCATAAAGCGGTTGATCAATTAGGATGGCCGGTCTAACCACTGGTATTTTTTCCGCTACCCAAAATCGGCTAATAAGAATTTTTTTAAAGACTAACTGTGATATCTTATAAGCTTGTTTTTATTTCCTTCCACTTACAGTGCCGTTTTAAAGAGCTTCTGCTGGTCCCAAAGTTAATAATCCTGTCACTATACTGAATTTCAATGGATATATCGAAACGAAAGGAAGTCGCCTAATCACTGTTTAGCTGATTATTTCGTATCCGTCGCCTAGGTAATATTCACGAATGCTTATATTACATATTTGTCTGCTTGTTTATGTTAAATTTTGACTGTCTATAATCATATTACACGAATAGCATAACTTGTTTATATTTGAGGTCAAATCTAGTCTGTCAAAGAGAAACTACTTCCCTAATATTTTCATATTTATAGACATTTGTCTGTGTTCATTTTACAAAGAGGACTTAATTTTGGTATATGAATGAAGGAAAAGTCACTTTAAAAGTCAAATTAGATCGTTTATAATTAATAGAAACTCATAACTCGGCCTACAGATTTGCAATATTTTTAGCTTTACATGGCCCGAAATGTAAACAAAATGATAAAATAATTGTCTAGTTTAAAAATGCAGGCGATGACATCAATAAGAGCATAGATCAAGTGTAAAGGTAAGCCAGGCTCAATCGTTAGATAAATAAATAAATAAATAAACTGGCTCTAGTCCCGACGGTAAAGCCACTTTAAAGGCTCCTTCAAATTAGGCTTAGAAATCTACTTACGAAGTTGATAATCTTCTTGAAGGTCTACGAGATGCGTCAGCCTTTTCCGGGTAAGACAACTAAGTAAGTAAGTTAAGTAAGTATATATTGTCCAAATGGAACTGAATGAGAGGGTAAAAGGGAAAGGCACAGGAAGAGGAATTCGGAGGGAAGAAGAAGACGTCAGTACTGAGCGAATTAGAGGGCTTGTGAGGGTTGTGAGAAAGAGGGCTTATTAAGGTACGATAAGGCAGTTGACAGATTTAGTGTCTTTTATTTGTTGATGAGTAACTGGCCTGATAGGCAGAAGTATGAGTCAGTAAATGCACACCACAAAATCATAAGTGAAATATCCTTTCCATACCTTAATTTAACTTATGACGTAGAGGTGTACTTTGCAGTTGTTTCTTATAAAAATATTGTCCAATATCCTTGGAACTTAACCAACTGAAATTAAAGTTATGGTAAAGAAAGAAATTCATTACCCATTTTATCGTCAGTCAAGCAAAATTTGTATTAACTTCACTCATGTTCAAACGGTGGTGTCTTCAAATGAATGCTAAATATTGGAGAATACTTGTAAGGGCTAGGAAATTCCTCAACGGTTAATACCAACCGCTAACGAAGTCGTTACTGTTATTTTTAACTTAAATAATCCTATATTTTATTATTACTAATGCTTGGGCCATTTAAATAATTCCTCAAAATAGGACATGCTATTGCAAGCAAAATGCGGATTGAAGGATTTGACGTTTTGGATTTCTAGACGCAAAAGTTTATTTCCAGTTGTATTGAACGTTTGGCTCACTGGAATTTGTAGTTTTTCGCGAATCATTATACAATCTAACATGCCCTGACTTCTGCAGTCCTTTACTAGGAATCCGCAACTCTTTATATACAGTTATGGAATATGCGTTACTTGGCTTGCCAGCAATTATAGCAGTGAGAATAATTAATTCCGAAGTGTCGGCCTTCGGATTCCCAGCTTATTCGTTAAACCTCGTTCTTTATAAACAGGGAATGAAATGATCGGACTCTAATTCCCGGTAATTTCTATCCTTATAGCTCTTGATTCAGGTAGGCCATTAGAAACAACGTGGTCATTGGGGATAACTGCTCTCACGGGAAAGAAAATTGATTTGACATTGTCGACTATATGATTTGTTGATTTAAACAGCCGCTTAAACTGTGAAAAGGAGTAAAAACCACGTAAAACATAAGTATAAACAATGTAGAGTTTTTCCTATTCTCGGTTTTCTTCAACCACAAAGTAAGACAAACTTTGCGCAATTCTTAATGTTAGGTTTTTCCATTCGTAACAATGCGGTTTACATCCAATATTATAGTGATGCTTGTAAATTCTGTAATATGCACTCGTTCACCTGGAAGCGCAACCACTGAAGTGTATTCACTTTGATTTTCTACGTTCATCATTTGCAGGTGTTCATGTTGGTATCGATTTTCTATTATTACGTCACTCCTACTGGCTTTGTTATGCGTGATTCCGATCTACAAGTTATTTGTGAGTATTCAGTTCTGAAGTATTTTACATGATTTTTGCGTTTATTTGGTTAATTGCAGTTTGTTCCGATGTATTTCATAAACCAATGTTTTTTGAATATCCTAAGCAAGAGGCAAATAAGTATTATTTGTATTGTTATCACACAATTGCCAGCCCCTCTGAAGTCGATAAAACTGACATCCAAATTCTCTCCTGTTTATTTCCTCTGATCCAAACAGGCAAACGTCTTAGAATTATTATTATTACTGCATGTCCTGTAGCACGGATAAACGACAACACAAAGGCTTCATTTAACATACTACAATCAAGTGGGTATCGAGATAGAGTGAGAGGTAAGGCGCAAAAGTTGGCAAAAATTAAAACGTAATGCTAGGGAGAAATGAACCACAAATGATCACAATGATTAACATTGAATAAGAAAGGCATTTGATTTTCACGGGAAATATTGTATTTATTCATCGTAATTTACAGAACTAGGAACATTCCTGCCAGTATTCAATAGCCGACTTATCGATCATTATTTGTCTCTTTTCATTCACGTAGACGTTGAGATCAAGTGTGGAAATGGCTATATAGGAATTATTTTCATGCTGTTTTGCATGCCATTTCTTAGCTTACTAAATCTTTATTCAACAACAAAATATGAATATGACATAATGGAAAATTACTTCGATTTTCAATTGCTAATGTTTCATTTGAACAATCGATTACAAATTATCTGCTTTTGCTAGTCTCATCTGCCCGATTCTGACTATAGGAAGATGCAAATGAATTGAAGTGACATGACTGACCATTCAATTAAATCGACTAGTCAATAAGCTCTGAAAATCGTGGCATGGCAACCCATGATGATTAAAGCTTATTAAAGGTATTTTTGCATTGCTATGGGTAATAATAATATTTGAAAATATATAGCTAGGAACAAGCTGGTGCAAATATCATGACATTACAGACAAATGTATCTGTGGTTATTATACGTATCCCAATATGACAATAATATTAAGGCCAATCATCTTTTTAAACCCTGGAACATTTGGAATTAGCAAGATGTAGCATTTTCATAGCAACAAATACGATAGTTATAAATATGCATTAAGTTTATATGATTAGTGAAATACATTTTTTTATTCGACACTGCTCCATAGTCATGTATAGATGTATAAACTTGACAGACTCGAGTGTTACAGAATACAGATAATTGCAGAACGTGAAACGTTTCGATGGGGTTAAAATGGGGGCCATGAAATTTAGCATCTGATTTTAACAAGTAAAATTAGATTTTAACGAATAGCCAGGCAACAAAATTGCAACTCTTATCTATTTTTAGCCAAATAGAAATGATTTACGAAGAGAATTGGTTGCTATGGTCAATGTCACTCATTAGAAATCGGTATCGCAATCGAACGATCAGGTGTGTATATAGGAACATACAGTAAATAGTCACTGTGAGGAGACATCGATGGCTGAACACGACCTACTTCGCGTGAAGAAGCGATTATTTACATACTGTTATTGAGAAGGAGAATAAATTGAGGTGGCTTTCCTCTGAAATATTCTGGAGATACAAGTCATTCTCGCTGGCTTACAATATATCCATAAGATTTAATTTATTTCGGCTACTATTCCCTAGCTTTTATAAGAGGCTTACAAGAAGAAAGAGTATTAAATTCTAATCAATAGCTTCAATAAACTCAGAATAATCTATCATTGATGTCGCTTTTGTGAGAAAATGCCTTTCCGACAATAGTTGAAATGTAAGGTTATAGGGTCATCAGAATATCTATATGTTATTACCATTGTCACTATGGCTATTTTTATCATTTCACTTTACCTTGAGGTAACTCTGGTGATCTCTGCTACGTTGAATTTGTATAAGCTCTTATCGTCTTAATGGTATTTTCCCTACCAGACGAAACTAACCAAATAACCAAACATTTCAATATCTCAAATGGAAGTAGTCCCACGACCAGAATTTTAAAACTTAATCGCTTAAGCGAATGAGTAAAAAGATGGATGCTAACTGGTTTGTGAAGTGAGGTATTATGAAAGAAAGCAGATAAATACAAACTGATATTCATTACAGCTTTTTGATCGCCTTCAAAGTTGTTTTAAACGAACAGAACACTGCCACATGCTGAAGCGACAGACAAGACTTTGCCAATCACAACTTGGATCATATTGAAATCTTTGGTTTCAGAACGAAACTCGCTGAATTTAACATTTCACTTCTCTTTCCTTATATTTTGAAAGTTGTGCCATCCTTGTCCAAGTCGTATCTTATGCATTTAATGAGCCTAATAATAAACGTTAACGTATTTAACGAAGCAATCTTATGTGTTATGTGGCTTCTTTGCAATATCTCGTACACCATGTGCGGGAGTATTTTTTCTCTTTCATCAGATCAGTACAACGTTAAAACTTTAGTGTATGATGAAAAGTTTATGCAGAGCTTAACTGTGAGTATATAGTTCACATAACCTGCAGTTGACGCATTATTGTTAATGGCAGGCACAGGTAGTGCTGAAGGTTAGTGCTCAAAAGAGAGCCCATCGTAACCAAGAGATTATAGGCCTCCATGTGGCATTTAGCCCGTGTATGTTCCCAAACATTATTATCTCCATCCCAATTTCCAGTCTACATTTTACATTCGAAACAAATCTTCTACAAACCTCGGATATGAAAGGGTGGAGGGAAATAAGACCGTTTCTAAATTTGGTGAGATAATTCATGTAAATTAACTGAGTCTTAAATTTATCTCACATTACTGGTACATACAATAATGGTAAATTAACTCAGAAATTTATCATTTCTTCTGAGGGAAATTAGAAATGCGCGTTCAATTTTGTTTCAATGATTCAAGCAATACAGCCCATCACATCAGTTCTCTATATAAATATTCTACCGTAGTTGTACTCAATGGGAGTTAAACTGGAGATACCATGAATTGAGGGAATTTGAGTCATCATGTAACGTATTGATAACTACGTACAATGATCAAGAACTCAAAAACACCACCTTACCACATCACATCGTATTGTACTGTCAATGAAACTTTTTTAATAAACAAGCGACGTAAACTTTCCCACTCGGGGGG
>CAADRB010000057.1:720435-737736 GCA_900708905.1 Hymenolepis diminuta | reverse complement strand
GGATTAGTCAATCATACTCAAGTCTCGAAATAATGTGCTTGGGTATCAAAGAAACGATATTTTTTACAAAGGATTTTCAGTACCTCTCTTAATATTGAGGTCAAATCTATTGACAGTCAATTGTAATTGAGTTACTTAGTAATATTTTGACAATGGAAATATATCTTGCAAATTGGTTGTGAATTAAGTCTCAGATTAACTTTTTTAACATCTATTAACGAATTTAATTAGACTACATACACCAATGATTAGGTAAGAGCCTATGTGCGCCATTGCGAAAAAGCCCAGTTTTATTACTACCGAATTTGACCGAAAAGACATAATTAAAATCTCCGACTTCTTTGAAAGACATAAATAAGAAGAAATCGTTAAGAGTAAAATCATAAAAATTATTATGATTTGTTATGAAACTTAGGGGTCATAGAATAAAATTCACGAAACTATCAGTCATTTTAAACACCTGTAATTTCCTCGCCCAGATTAGATAACTCCGCCTTTTCCACTGAAAGTATAAACATTCGTTATTAATAACTACTCGATCTATTGCAGACACATAGTTAAAATTTAAAAAGAAACTGGGATACATAATTCAGCTAGCAGATTAAAGAGAGTATCAAAACGACGGAAATCAGCATTAACGTTTTAAGAACAAGACGAGCGATTTCTACCTTTTTTCTGCTCCGGGTTTCATCTTCCGGCAGTACATCTATGATGTAATTTCGGTACTGACTGATTTAAGGGTCTTGAAAAAGAGATTGACTAAAAATAACCAAACGTACAAGCATATAATAAACAGGAAAATTTATTTTAACAATCGAGACCAGCACTAACCTCTAACTTTAATATTTATTGCTTATTACATACTATTTTTTTTCGATTGGGTCTGTCAAAACGATGAAGGATCCTCACATTACCTAGAAAAAGAAAATTATAATATATATTACTATACAGCATGACTGTCCGTATGCATACTACAGTATCATGTGAAAATTATAATACCTTAACAACACAAACTTTTAATTGTTAGATCAGGAAAATGTTCGAAATCAAAGTTCAAAATAAAAGTTAACTCCAAAATTTTGGCTTAATCTCCCTCTTTTCACTGAAAAAGATAACGCCATCTTTTATTTCACATTGGAATAAATCACGAATACAATATATTTTCTTAACTTACAGGTATCAGTATTTTACGTAGTTCAGATTTCAATAAGCTTTCATTTCGCTAAATTTGTAGTGTAGAAACCTTCTTATAATACAAGGAGTTGTAGTTTGACTTAAGGGTATCCGGCAGTATATTATTTCACAGGAGCTTGAAAGCTGTATACTTTTAGCCAATTCGTATTCCTGGTACAATCTATTAATAAAGGGATTTATTATTATTTCATAGAAACTTAAACGAGCCAAATCCAAAGTAGCATCTCTATAGCTCATTGATTTCGGTAAATATTGTATGGCACTTCTTCGATACTTTCCCAAAGTCACGGAAAAAGGCCAATTTTAATGAAATGAAAATGACAGATCTATTCTAGAATATCATTATAATATATGCCTATCTTTAAATAAATAGTCAATATTCTATCAATTTTTTTGTTCTCTATGTTAAAAATTGGCGAAAATTTTCACCATCCACCAATTAAACAATGTCAGTAAAGGAAGAAATTTAAAGGAGGTTAATTCATTTCTTTTCAGACAGTCTTTTTTGGTTGCGTGGATGCGGTAGGTGTCGGTTTTTATGCTTTAAGAGATAATGTGCAAGCCCTATGGAAGTGATGTTAGGGACGGTATTTCAACTGGCTTATTTCTGCTTCCCAAGACTGCCCAGTATTATGATAAGCAGCACAACGCATCGAGTTGTCTGCTATGTTTTACTCTCCCTGTGCTAATAGCAAAAATGGAAAAAAGACTCTCACACACATCTCACTTGACCATGTGCATCTCCTTGGCGTAGTAGATACCTAGAATGTTAATTTGTTCATTCAAACGCCATCAAAACACCTAATTAATTCGCCTTTAGAGAGCTAGTGAATACAAGATGTGATATATGACATTGACGACTGAAATGAAATGCCTGTTTAAAATGAAAAATAGGTCTTGCGAGCAACTTTTCTACCAAATTTACAACTATTTTATTGAAATACAAAGATTCTAAATTGTCCCAGATAGATAAAGTGCAAACGTGGATGTGTCTCTTCTCTTTGAAGTTTGTCATCCATTGCTAAACAAAGAAATGGATATAAATTTTCAGGAGTCTAATCACTTACTTCGAAGACTGCATACTGATTTTAAATAATTCTGATTATCAGATTCTGCATCTCCCGCTTGTCGCTCAGTCTGCACAGGTCTCGACTTCAAACTCTAACGTAATTTTAATATTAGTTATCCATGTGTATATCTCCTTAGTCTTCAAGCACTTTAGGAGTACATCTCTACGCTCTCCTAATTTATGGGAAAGTTTAGATCTGCCATATCAGACTGCAAGAACAGTCTAAATATCAATGTGAATTAATCCGATCCATTTCCAAAATGTACAATTTCAGAATCTATGCATCATAGGTCAAACCGGAACAAAAAGAATTATGATGAATCACTTCGTGGTTTTAGTGTTATAAAACCAAGGGACCATTAGAATGACCAGAGTCTACTGTTCACTTCAGCCCAAAAGGCTTTCAATGAAATTTCAATCTAATTCAATTGAGAAAAAAACAAAATGAAGAACAAGTATCAAATTTTGATTTTGCATAATCCAAGGACGTCATTCTAAATCTAGCAATGCACATCTTCAGTCAAATCAACTATTACGTTCTACAATTACTTTAAATAAAAAGTGGTCATATTCACGATTGAGGAGATATACCAAGACTCCGGATGTCTCTTGTGTCACTCAGACTACCCTAGATGTATGTATCACGAAGCAGCTGTCTGAAGTCCCTCTACTCTGGTGTTTTCTCGTTACTTAAATCTATGACCAACAATAGATTACCCTGATGTTTGATCTAGACCATCACTTCTACATCAGACTACTAAATCTAGACTTTGTAAAAATAGACACGCTAAATGAAAGAATATCAACATTCGTTTCCGCATTGGGAGAGTCTGTCCCCATTCAGTTGCAAATACTCAGACCAATATTAATCAGTATATTCGACGGATTCTCGCTGATGTATATCGAAAAAAATATGTCATTTGGTGAGTCAAATGCTCACGCGTTCATCTGCGCAGAATCATGCATATCTAATCTGCCTAATTACCAGATGGATAATTAAAAAATTCCAAGGGGCGCGTCGAGTTGATACAACGGGCAATACGCTAACTCCATTAGCATTTAGAGAAGCCTACATTTAACATCAGAATGTCAGTTGAAGATGAATGATGTATTATCAGTTATGGTGATAGGGGTAAATTATGTCAAGTTTTCCAAATTCATCAGATACATTTTAAAGACCTGTAGCATGCTTTTCGAACGATACTACTTTGAAAGACACCATTAAAATCGGTCCAATTATTACTGAAAATTATTAATAACATTGTGGAAACAGATTGAGGATAAATTTTAACTTCCGTTCCTTATTCAGCTAAAATTAGTCCACATATGCTTGCAATTTTTCGGTGTTTACTAACGAAACTGCTGCAACGCTAAAGTTACTCTTTACAGAGGAAAAAAATGGACATTTATAAAATAAACGCTGATTTGTTCTAGCTAGGTCTTTCTCTGTGTATTACGCACCAACTAATCCACACTCCTGCCCTAATTGCCATCAACTAAACAACGACCAAAGCCTCACTAAGAGTAACTTATTAGGCATTTCCGCAGAATTCCACTGCTACATACACAGTTTAAACGTGTAACCATCTCTCCTTTCTAAAATTCACTATTGTTTTTCTCTTCTTCCTCTGCGATCGTCCGAAATACCACTAGTCCATCTCAAAATCCCAATGTTTTGATTAGAGAAAAGTTGACGCATCTTGTTAACCATTAAGAAAATTAGATTTTAAAGAGAACATCGCATTCAGATTACAAAAGTCGCTTCACTTTGAATGTATCTTTATTCATGCATTTACGGAATTATAGTATGGCATATTATCTCCCCTTAAATGTAGGTAACTTTCATTCCAAGTGTAAGTTGTATGAAATATTTGTGTTAAATAATTTATAATTTACAGCTGTTAATTTGAATTAGGTCTTAATATAAATAAAACGAAAGTCCAGCCTCGATATTTACATGGCTTGAAAGGTGCATAAACACAAACTTGTAGTTTTAGTGTACCTGTAAATAGTTCGCTTTCAGTAATTTGATAGCGTATCTAGGAACTTAATGATTTACTCCATACAACACTTTAATATTATTACTGTTCACATGAGCTAACGATTATGAAAAGGTCAATATGAAGACTGTAGGAGGACTAGAACCATAGGGGTTGCCACTAGAGCTGACGGTTAGCAACAACAACCGAGAGATCTAAAAGTAGAACACAATAGTTGCGTAGACTAAAGTTCTATTGGGCAAACCACGATGAAGTTTATTCTTCAGAGCTTAGAAATACATTTTTTGCAATCTTTTTGTTACAAACAAATGATAGAATGCAAAAAATGTGACTTGAATAGTTATGGTAGGAGAATTACAGGAAGAGACATTCCAGGTCAAAATTGGTCATCTCTCCAAGATTTAAAGCTGAAATCGCTTTTATAAAATTCTATAAACATAAACAATATTAATCCAAATGCGATAGCAAGAAAGCCGTCATAATGCACCCACGGGAGTTAGGAGGGAAGTTAACAGGTAGTAATGTGTTTAAGATGAACCAATTAAGACGTCAAGATTGTTTTCAGTCTGACCGCTCTTTCATGGCTAAAATGGCCAATAATGTCACTTATTTATAAAAGCGTAGATTCGAACAAAAGTTAAGTGCGATATTGTCAATTGCAAGAGAATGGCCATAGGAAGGATAACAATATGTTTACGTTATCGACGGGATCGCTGATCTATTTGAGTAGCAATCAACAAGGACGTCAGATTTCTCGATTTTTAAATGTTTTAAGTCATATAAAATACAGATGTGCCACGTATCAGGATGCCATCCGCAATCCAGAGCGAGCTTCTTCAAAGAACCTTTGTGAAAGCAGCAAAAATAACAGCATGCACAGAAAGGCCAAAATCCCAAATCCCAATAACCAAATCATTCAAAAAATTATATTTTACAGGTCTTCACTTTTTATAAATAAAAATGCAATAAAACTACTATTACGTCAGGGAAAACTACCCGAAATGGTTAGAGATGAAAAACAACTGCCCTGGTAAATGTTAGAAACGATTAAAATGAAATTTTACCGATCACTTGAAGCAATTAGCGCTAAAGGGATATCCAAAATAAGTGATAAGTGTTAAAAAAGAGTTAAGTAAAATAATATTTAAAGATCCCTATTGTAAGCCTAAAGGAATTTTCCATTATGAAGACGTTCAAAATCAATAATCTGAACGTCGCTAATATTTCGTAAATACAGCAACAAGTTTTATCAAAGGGGAAATCATCATCGAATAACAACCTGCGCAATCGTAGCGAGTGAAGCGGAATCAAACACGTCTCTATTCAGGAGGTTTGCATGCTTGTCTCTCTAAGACACAAAAAATGAAAATATGGGCGTTCGCAAAACATGACTTTGATGGGTCATTATACAAAATTATGGAGAAAAATGATAATTGTATTAGGTAAATTAGAAAGAGAAATAAATGATCCGTTTATTAAAATTCCGCCGAAATTACAGCTCATTTTATGAAAGTAAGCCATTTTATGATCGAAAATCCGTACTTGATCAACAGAGTTTTTCTCATCTCTGTTATAAAATAAAAGTCATCACGTTAGATGAGCATTCAAAAACGCTCTTCTCTGCATCTTTCGATATATTTCCAATTTACGATTATTTCTATTTGATACTATTAGAACGAAAGAGTATCGCTTAAAGGGGGCATTAAAGTAGATGGTGAATGCAAAAAATGACTGAAAAGATTTGACTTCAATCGTAATAATATATGTCACTTTATATATAAAGCCAGGATTGCATTGCATTTTACTATTTGGACAAGCTCATATTTATTTTGCACAAAAGGTACGGAGATTTGGTCCGCAGGGTATGGGAGTTTTACTTCCCTCTTTAGCTACAAAGAATATGCGCTGTTATTTGTTGCTACTTTCTCATTAGGGTCCTCTGAAGAGGCTCATATTGAGTTATGGTGTCATGTGAATGGCATTCAAATATAAGGCGTTTTAGTCACTCTGGTATTCCATAAAACTTAAAAACAATTAGAAAATGGACACTAAAAATCCTTGTTGATCAGTGTACCTGAAGAACAGTGATGCGGTCGATAGGGCAACGGTATAGCTTCCTGTTGTGTAAATATTCACCTATATTTGATAACCCCGCACTTCACTATTTTTGCTCAAATCGAGGTGGATATTTCCGCTTTTAGAGACTGAAATCCGTATTGTTGATTTGTTTCGACCATAAGAGACTGATTAAATCAATGACCTTCTAGACGCCTTGACTGATTTACTCAATCCATGACTTTCCTTTCTTTTCTGTTTTCCGTTGGTTGCCATTATTTTGCCTGCAAGTGGGAAGTTGAATTTCAATGTTAAAAAGTCAATACAATTTAAAAACTTAATAACTTTGGAATTAAAAGCAAATATTATCTTCAAATTAATTGAGAAAATTACATTATTTCTATCTAAATTCAAGGAACCACTCATAAATTCAGCATTATGAACCTTATTCTAAAAATTATTGAAAATGAATACCCTGGGATCAACCTTTTCCCAATAGCCTTAGGATCTCCTTTTGATTCTATTCTTGGGATCACATTAGGGCAGTATTCTCTATTCATTTGTTGATATACAGTTTTAATCCGCTGTTAAAAGATTAGCTTTTCGTTGTGGTTGTAATGTGCGACGTGTGTGAAGCAAAATTTATTGAGCCGTTTTTCAGATTAATACGCCCTTAAATTTAAATGGACGTTTCCTTTTACTTATTTTTAAATATTAAATCATAGAATGGAAATAATATAAAGAAAATAATGTCACAACTATGACTGACCATGTTCAAGAGGTCTGTTAGGTATTTTATCGAAAATACGATATTTTATTCCTGAAATTGGGCAAATTTATTCTGAAAAGAGATAATACTGTAAATACTCAGTTTAAATATATTATGAAGTTGTTTTATAGAAAAACGGTGAATGAGAGAAGTATACATGCCAAATCAAGGAGGAATTGAGGAATTTATTCAATCGTTAGTGAAGTTGAGACGTTGAAAGTTGAATCCCTCCACTTCCCCGAAATTTCTATCTTACGTCATCACTAATCGCTAAAATTTAATTATCTCGTCCTCATAGCGATGTGTAAAATTGCCAACCTTATTGTGACCCCAGACTCTCTACAGATAAACATCGTGTGTCCTTAAGTGGCCTATTCTTATCGACCTCGGATGATAGTTGCAGAGACACAGCTCAATCGGCTATGTTTTGGAACCAGTCCTGCTCATGTCATCCCCTCCTTTTCCTACAACCGTCCCATCCAAGTAAAAACACACATACAGTTATGTCCTCACGCGCGTCCCCATCCAAGTAACAAATATGAATAGCTTTTCAACAAACACACATGACACACACGCAGACTGTCGCTTGTCACACATCGTCCTCCACTCCCTTCTAATCTCCTTTCTTCCTCAATTCTCTTGAACCCTTCTGGATGTCTCTATTGATTTCCGTTCCATGCATCTTGGTCTAATCAACTCTTGTCTTTTGTTTAACCATCTACGGTTAGGCTCTTACTCAAACAGCAAAAATATCATTAAATTAATATTTGCCCATGGTAGTTCAATTGGGCAAATCTAGCGTACTTCTAGATTACGCTACCAAAAATTAAACTATTAAGAAAAAAACAATGTGGTTAAATAAAGTCATTTGATGAAAATACTCGATTTCCTCAAGTAATTCCTCCCCAATTCCTCCTTGATATTCTCTTTAACTAGACACGTTTTAAATAAACCTACTTTTATTTGATCGGAAAATTATGACTAAGCGCAAACACGAATTTTTATCTCAAAAGTTGTAGAGGAGTAGATTAATATGAAAAATTGGTCTCTTATTCATAAGCTTACCTTACCTCTATTTATCATTCACCTTTAATATAGATATCTAGGGTCATCAAGTATAGGCAAAAATAGGGGAAAAAACAGGCGAAAATGAAGCAAAGACAAACTAAGAAAATTGCATCTCACATTTGAAGCTGATCTATCTGGACAGAAAATAAATAAATGAAGTACACATTCAATCAATAAGTACGTAAACCGATCTTAGATGTATTGTTAACGCAATAGCGAGATGAGATACCTCTTAATATTTGTGAAAGCACATGGTGAAGAAAATAACGTTCTAATATTATAGGAAAAGATTAAATACAGTGGAATCTCACTTCTGCATTTTTTTAATTTGTTGGGTGTCAAATTTAATAGAAGACAAGGATCGTCAAATCATCTAATTATCAACATCAATTTTGACTAATGCGTAATATATTTAAAAGTTTTTTTGGTAAAAATAATGGTCGAAAATTAAGGAGGTCAATGAAAGTCACAATAAATGCACCGAACTGATAAGGAAATTCCAATGAATATTGGAATATTTATCTGATGTGCAGAAAGTCTTCTAACTCTATTGACTGACCCTTGCCCCTAAATGGCATTAAAGTTTAAATTTCAAAGCTGTACAACAACTTGTCTGACTATAATTGTTAAATTAAAGAGTATTTTTTAAGTGAGTAAATGATACTGCTCCGTAATTATAGAATAATTGTAGAAATCAAGGTGACTTATCAAATTCAGCCATCTGAATCGGAGAACAGTAAAATAGTCCAATAATGGATGAAGGGGGGAGAGGATCGTTAAGAAAAGGAGAACAAAGTCAGTGTTTCAAATGAATCTTATTTCATTTAGTTCTTTTCTTAATGAGCATATTTCAATGAACATATTTCGTTATGTTCCTAATTTTAGATTTCAGGCTTCGTTTACTAGGTTCTCGAGAGAGGTAATGCCCTTAATGTTCAGTGATCATTATTCATATGGCTAACTCACATGGCTGGACATAATATAATTTTCAAACGCATCACTAGGATGACATCAGTTAAATTCGTAAATGGTAGCTAGGCTCACGAAATCCCATTTAAGGTCAACGCTATAAATTTTAAATTTTAAGCCTACAGTTGAATCCCGACATCGAGAAAAGCACCTGTTTTTGAGGAACTATAACGCATGGCAACGCTGAATCGCTTTGTTCCTCCACAAAGTAATAAATTAAAGTGCAAGCAAATTTTAATGAAGGCTTTAACAATCTTAAGGGATAAACAATAAAGTTTTTATACTGTAAGCCAAACTATATGAATTTGCCAGTTTGTTTGAAATCTAATGTTGTGAGATATGATTGAAGACACCAAAATGGATATTCTGGACCAAGATCAAATTCCCTCAGTGATACTCGGCAGTTACAAAATGAAATGGCATTGTCAGGTTATCTTGAAGCATTCTCATAAAACAGGTAACATCGCATTTCACTGTTCTATAAGAGATCAATCCTAGACCGGGTTGCAAGGCTTTAGAAATGTGTAATTTTTCATGCATAATATGCTGGTCTCATAGAGACCACGTCTGGCCTAATTTTATTTTATGTGGGCTTCCTTTGAAGTTCTTTGAAGTGGTATCAGATTTTATTAGCATGAATTTAAATATCCCAAAACCAAAGGTAATCGTGAATATTCTGCATTTGATTTTTTTCTAACTCTGTACATAATGTAACTTATTTTGATTTTGGACCTGTTTTAGGTTGTCAAGTGAACTTTCCGTGACATGTTAATGAGTAAACGCTAGCTCCTCATAAATTGTAAAACATTTTGTGTCAACGCACTCCGATGCTTTTGTACTTTTTGTGAAAATACGTTTACATTATGCAACTTAGTTTCTTGGAATATTTACTCGCTTCGTTCTCGCTTTCTCTCCCTCCAATGTCACAAGGATCTGTAAAAGGGATCGTTCACTTTAAATCCTTTCACATACTACAACTTTAATTAACTAAAATTCCAGAACATATAGGCACTCCACCCAAGTGATCTTGCTAAAATCACGGAAACAATCAGTGAATAACTTCATTTGACCAGCTACAAGTTGAAAAATAACAAGATTTTCTATGATGTGTTTATACGTGGAATGTCTACTCCTGTCAAAAACTTAGTCCAGAACTTACTCGCAATAATAAAGAAAGTTGGTATATATTGTACTGTTTGAACAAGCGGCCGCATAGGGATAAGTGTATGATATATGAAAAGGGCAGGAGATTTTGTCAATAGGGTCTGAGATGATTAATTTTTCTCTACTTCTCATCCCACGCGATATCTTAAAGTGTTCTTTGAAGTTGCTCGAGCTGAATTCAATGTTAACATTGCAGATGACATTCCGATATGTAGTGTCTTTAACTATCCTAGTTTATACTTCATTATCACTTCATTATTTAGCCTGATTATCGTAGAGGTGGGAATTTACGACATTAGAGACAGGAGTAATTATTTTGTCTGTTTTAGTCATTGCTATTCAGTCAAAAAGACTTCTTTGGCGTTTTGACTTATTTATCTTAGCGAACGGATTCGTTTAACATGCCTTCACAGTTTTGAAAAACTAGGAGCAGCTTTCATTACACTTCGTAGCATCTTACAGGCTAGTGAATATGGTAAGAGTTATACTCTTTTGGAATAACTAGGAAATAATTTCCAAACCAAGATTTGATAAATCGTTCAGAAAATGAGTGAAGAGAATAAAAAGTAACTTGACGTATCTATCTTTGGGGCTAAATTCCCAAATTACTTAATGAAAAAGAGAAAAAGAAAAATTGCAAGAAAAATGAAGATTTTAAGTAAAAATCTTCTTTCCTTTTTATTCGTCCATTTAAGAGGGGAGGGGTTTTAATTAAGTGAGAAAAAAATAGAGCGGAAGAATTGGAGATTGTGAAATTTTGACTTTTATAAAGAATTTTACTTTAATATTTTTTTCACATTTTATCAATTGCAAAATGTTCCTGATTTATTAGGAATTCTTAAACACAATAACTCGAGAAAATATGCTGAGGTTAAAATAACAAATAATAGGTGTTGTATAATAGGTCCAGTAAAAAACACTCCTTTCCATGATTTTCGTAAACATTGCTTCGCCTAAGTTGTGTAATCGAGTCTAAATCTTGAGCATGGCAGTGCTTTGTAATCCATATCGAATGCAGTTGGAAGAAAAAGTCCTGTTGAAATTATCTGCGGAATAATGGGTTTGTTAATCCTCGCGTACATGGGAAAATAGTCAATAGAAAAACACTGATTCCGGAAGACTCGAAAATTTTTTTCGTTAGTCAAACAGATTCATATAGATTATCTGTACTTTTATGCGTCGTAAATTATGACAAGAAGTACAGGAAACAAGAAGTCAGAATGAAGACGCCCGATCTGTAAGGCGCTAATTTTAACTGAGATGCGAAATAAAATAAAATGTTCAACCATTTAGTAATAACTCAGAGGTGTCACTGATCCCCCAAAGTAACAAAACATAAGCACTGAATCCGATGTCGACGGTGATTATTGAATTTTGATATGTGACTTTATGCGGCTTAGTTCATCCAGACATTAAGTAGTGGAATTCCTTGTTGACTATTACACAAGAGGATGAATGATTCTGTTTAGAGCATAAGAGCTTTGTCTTATTTTACGGCGACATTTGGATACATTTGGCAACTTTGCACTTAGAAAGTTTAATCCAAGGCCCTAAGAGAAAATTAGTGAGAGACCCTAACAGTTAACTATTAAACTAAGGGGTTATTTTTTAAGTGCTACCCTCAAGATGAGTAGATATGCAGTTCACTAGATTAACAGACATTTAGTAAAAAAAAGGTGATGCAGTTGTTTAAATTGAAGCCATTTTGTTAATGAAGACGGGAGAGGAGGGTTCGATGGGAGATCGAAATCTCAGGTAAATAAACAAAGTTAAGCTCACTTAATTTGTATAATCTCATTACATTAAATGCAGAATAAAAATTAGATCACGGTTAAACAAATAAAGCTGCCACACTTTTCAAAACGTCGAATGTTTTCCTTTGGATCATAAACAAAGCTATATTTGGATTTAAATCACCTCAGTTGCACTTGAGTACTTGTGCTCAAACATCGTATTTTATATGAAGCATCGTTGACGTAACTAATGAGTACATAGATGAAGTCACTTACTCAGAGAAACTCACACTGAAAACATGTTCTAACTCAAATTTCAGCCTAGTATACAATATGTTTTTTGACCTTTTCTATACTCTTTTTTGTAAAATTAATCGAAATAAAAGTAAAAATGCACCACAGGATGAAAATTTTAAAACTACTTCCAGTCGACCGTATAAAATACGCTATTTATTCTAATGTAAATAAGAGGGAGTGTCAAACTGCGCATAAAACGAGGCATGACTTAAAATTGGCTGCATGTGAATGGGTATTTTCCTATTCCCATCTCCCAAATGGGGATTCTCGCTGAATAACCGAGTGTTAACCCTTTTGCCAGCCACTGTTTGTCAAATAGAGAGAAAAATTGTTCATATTCAATTTGCTATTTGATTCATAGTTTTTATATCTTCTACTGGAAAAAATGCTGTTCATGGTTATTGAAAGAAACAAATAAAAAGTCTAGTCAACAAGTCCTGAATATAGTGAACATTATGATATCACAACGCTATTCACACCTCCTCCCCCGTGAGAATGTGATGTTATGTCTTCATTCTCACTTACTATTCGCACCTTCCCCACTTCATACATTCTTGAACTCATGTGCTGTTTCCTTTGTTCAGATGCTTTTCTCATGATTATTTACACTACAATAAAAACTGAGATTCTGTTGAATTCTTCCTGCTTACAAGTGCAAATTAAAGAATATGCAGAACCCAGTATTGTGAGAACGGAGTACAAAGTTTGGCTTTATTTGTGGATAAGGTCAATAAAGAAATTTCATTTTAAGCCTATTGCATCAGAAAAAGAATTTGTTAATTTATATATCTAGGGTACGATTTCGACAGAGACAGAAATCTGTAGATTTCAATGATTAAAGCCTTGATTTGTTCTCGTTTTTCCAAAAATAATTTTATCTGATGCAATTGGATGGAAAGAAGAGCTGAGCACGACTGGATGCAGGTTTTCAAGAAATATTTACACTCACTTATTTTCTCAATCACAAATTAGGCTAGCCAGTTCAAAATCAATCGAAAGAGGTAGAAAACAAACAACATCTAGAATTTTACATGCTTATAAAATTGGCTTGAGCTATTTGGTGGTTGATTGAATATAGTAAAGTTTACAGAGATGGTTCCATTTTTATTGTGCGAATTGGCATTTCCTTTCGATCATATCTTTCTCAGAATATAATTTTGCTATTACACAGATCTCTCAGTCGTATATTAGCATGAACACTTGAGCAATTACAGGAAGAGAAACCCTCATTAAGTTACAAATCTCCGTTCCTAAAATATGTCTTCTTAAATCAAGGTCAAATACAAGTACGTGTGTATCTTTGTAGACTTTGACTTTATAGCCGATGAAGCATGATCGCAATGCAAGAATTGTTGCATTTCTGGACAGAGCAGATTTCGTATTTGAACTAAATCTTACTTGAAGATCGTGACGCTTGTCATGCGCCGCAGAGATTTTTAAGCAAGAAGGAAGGGTGATGAGTAATTTGCAAATGTTTGTTCATTTTTCGTTACTTCCAATGCGTTGACTATTTTATTCGTAAAATTTTTCGCCAGATGCATATTCTTTGTATTTTACTTTAAATAAGTACCAATTCTATTAGATGGAACAGGTTTTAACTTCTGTAGATTATCGTTAATCTGTTTTCATAAACTCATTCAAATCAGAAAATGTTACAGGCTTCTTTCTTGGTAGCGTCACTTAGTTTATATCCACTAAAACCCAGTACAAATACTGAAATTTTTAAAGATGCGATCTCTCTTATATAACAGTAAACTTCCCTTAGTAAGAGGAAACAGAAATAACTTCTCTTAAATATTAAAGAGTTATGAGTTAATTACAAATGTTTTACAATAATATAATAAGAAACGTGATAGTAGGATAGAAAAATAAAGAGGTAAAGAGACATCTAGCCTTGAAGCTCAGCTTTGATTTGATTTTCTAAACATCCTTTGTTCATTTAATAGTTAGGAATGTTTGGACAAATAAAAGTAATTATATGCAAGTTAAGCTGCCTTTGATAGCTTGATTGAAGCGTTATAAAGCAAATTTATTGCGATTCACGTTTATCTTATTGTGCCAAGAGATGTTTCATTTCAGATCTGAAAGCCTTCATCAATCAGATAACATAAATATGAACCAAGCCCTCTTGAGAGACCAAATTAAAAGGACCTAATTAGTAAATAAATTAGAATCCAGGCACACTTATCGTTTCAATTGGCATACTGTCAAATATGATCCTTGTTTAAGCCTAAACTATAATGTCACTATTTTAAACTATTCAGAATAAGATAAAATATTTATGTCAAAATTATATCTCGCATTGGAAAATTTCTGTTGTAATTTTACAGTGAAAATTGTGCATAAAACTTTCTAACGCAGGGATAATTATGGACTGCAACATTTCTGGTCACGGCAAGTTTTTCTACTGAGGGCACATGTTGCTACTTTATACTCATTAAATAATTACTCGCATTTAGAGTAAAAATAATTATAGATCCAAAAGGTTTTTATAAATAAACGAACCAACGTTGCGGACAGGACTATATCGAATGAATTATCACTTAACATTAAATAACAAATGAAAATAGAAGAATCGGGAGAGAATTCACAAACCAAACCAAAAAGCCAAGCCAGAATCTTTAGGAGAGGTTTTCTAAAGTCAAGGAGTATTTACTAAATGAATTTTCAAAGATACCTCATAGCTTGAACTTGAGATGATGTTAGAGGAACATTAACGTCGTAGTATCTTTTCCTCATAATGAAGTATCACTTTTGGCACAAAAGGAATCTTTTATAAAGAACAATATGTGAGGCTATTGAGAAAGACACTAATAGTGGGATACGAGTAAATATCTTTGAATTTTGACCTTTCTTATGCAGTTAATGCACCCAACAATGACTTTATTGGCGGGAACAAAGTTCACACTCCAAGGACAATTCTATCACTTAATTAGTTTCGTCCATACGTTCACCATTATGGAAAAATATAAATAAATTGAAGTGGGTAGTGATTTCAAGACAGTAGTTTATCACGGACTTAATTACATTTATCCCAATCTTATTCATATTGATTTCAAACTACGATTGATCAGGTCAATGTGATGACCCATTTACCCCATTCGTTTTGTGTGTACTGTATTCCTACACTTGAAATTCCAGTGTACAGATACGTCATACATGCAATTCTACTTTGCCGGTAAGTTATGTAATTCTACTAACTGGAACGTCATGTGTCCTCTCCGACTCCCTATTAGTTTCCAGTCCATTCTTACAAGCATGTGCAATTTCTAACCTGGATCCTTATTGGTCTGTATTCTATTCATCCAATCATACGTGTGATTTCTATTTCTGTTCACCGCTGCCTAGGGTATAATGTCTACTTGCTTTTATGCCTATCCGATCGTATGCCTCTGGGAGGCTCTGTCGGCCTCCGTGTGAAGTGCCATTAATACATCCTTGAGTGTCACACCCACTTAAATTCATTTCTATTCGATATATTTCTCTTGCTATTCAATTCTCTGAACTTTCTCAACTCAAGCTCCCCTGGTTTGGAAAGGGCTAGTGTAATTTTTCAGTCGAACTCATTCAGTTTATAAAAGCAGCTTGACTTGCTACTAGCCTTACTTAAGACCCCAAATTGTAAACTTTGTAAAAGTTGTCCCATCAACATGGACATTTCCAAGGAAATCTTGCTTGGACTTATATTTTGATAGGCTCGATTAGTTCACACTTTGTCATTGTTAAAATCCATTTTAATGAATTTTTTCTTTTCAAAAACGTTAGAAATTTGGGCGAAATTTTTTCTGATAGTTCACTTCCATCCACTTTTAATGATTAATCGGGAGTTCAAGCGCTCGTTTAGTGCTAATTTAAAATCGATTAAACGTTGAAAATGCGAAATGGAGCCATACAAAATTCATTCGAATAAATTAATCAGATTAAACCGGGACTAGGTGTTAGCTTGAAAAAAACGTGGAACTGGGTTCCAGGTGTTAATTACTCATAATTCAATCTTGGTGAAATATAAGGATATAATACAGGAATTAAAATAGTCAATCATGGTGATCCACCAAATTAATGCAATTTATTAAGCGGCACGATTTACATTGTCATGAAGCTGAATACCTAATCTGCCAATCGTTCGAAAATAAATTGTATATGTACTTACCTGAATTTTCAAAGTAAATAAATAATTGAAAGATATTTTCTTAATCATGAAATCAGCAAACTGAGTTCATTTTATTTGTATTGGCCGCAAATCACCTCATAACAACTGACGGCCCCTTAAATTTCGTCCCGTCTTCGGTCAAATCGAACATTTTTTTCAGAATGTACGATGTATTCTGTGTAATTTGAACCCAATTATTTTCGTCTTTCGCTTCGCTCAACTAAAATTAAAATAATAGTGGAAGCCGTACTTCTGAAATTTAGAACGAATTTAGATTACCGTTTCCTTAAGTTAGATGGATCAAACAATTAATTCGTAATAAAATTAGTAATAACAATAGTTATTACCTATGGTATGACCGCGTATTTTTAAAAATATTTCAGTTGATAGGGATAGCAGAGCAGCCAAATGCGGATGGAACAGAAATAAAAAATCAAGTCAGGTTATCAAAAGAGTTTTACCTAATTTGAACTTTAGAATCAGGTTATACCTTCATGGACATAGTTAACTGATTCAAATTCTTCAAGACTATTTATGTTTCAAAATTCTCCTCTGATTTTTTGAGTGCATTCAAATATGCTGCAACCAGATCTTACTAACTGGTTGGTAATTCAGTTCAACCGTATTTGTTTCCTCTAATAGGTAAGAAAGCAACTAGTTGATATGAGCTTGTATGATTTTAGCAGCAAAGTTCACCAGGGTAAAACTTTTAATCAATATAATTAATTATATAACTGGTAAGTACGGCTGATTAAACATAAAGTTATTTAATATCCTTATTTGGTTTCAGTTACTTAAAATTTCTTGGCTATCGTCCTCTTTCCAAACATCGT
>CAADRB010000057.1:546061-720062 GCA_900708905.1 Hymenolepis diminuta | reverse complement strand
CATTCGCTGTTTTGCATTCTACTGCATGTTTTTTCACACCATAATAAGCCAAATAAAACCATTTAACTTATAATTATAAGTCGATCCAGAGAACAAGCATCCCTGTCATTTATAGAATTAAATGATTATTTCAAATCAATTATTTGAAATGAGGTTATAAAATAATCCACTAAAGAGTGTTACAGAAATAAAAGATCGTTTTAAATTTATGCAAAATTAAAATAAAATAAAGTCTTGTTGTGAACTTCAGAATTTTGTAACTTTTTCGCTGGTAACTTTTGGGTTAGACTTTTCGATTTTTTTCGATGCATCACTTCGATAGTCATAGTGACAGTTATGATCTTTGGAAAACTGATGTTTTGTGCAAAATGTTCCACCACATGCACATTTCATCTCTCCTTCTAAAAATTATGAAATGAAAATTGCTCTTCTTACTTCCCATAAATAATCAAAGAAAAGTCAATGAAAAAATTTTAAAACACCTTATTCATTTAACCTACCTATTAAAGTTATTCTTTTGTTACAGAAAGCACATGTTTTTCCTCTGGACTTGCTCAATAATCTTTTTCGGGGAGAGCATTTATGAGATGACTTGGCTTTTGCGGAGCCAACTTCTTTTTTTAGATTTTCTGTATCAGAATCTAAAAATGTCATTTTGGTAAAAAGGCATTATAAATTTTGGATAAATTAAGAGGTTTAATCACCCTTAGTTGGGGAAGTGATACTGAAACATACAGAGCAGTAACCTCCAAGTTCTCTTTTAGCTAAGTTGCCGCAACCACCCTGACAATATTCGCTTGAATCTTCCATTTTTAAGCAATTAAAATAAAATTTTAAGTGAAATTAATAAATTAAATCTAGATATGGATTATTTGTTAAGCGATATCTATCCCTGTTACCAAAAGGAGCACAATGCGCGAAAACGGAAAATGGATTTTATAAAATTTTAGCGATCTTTCCCTTGAGCAACGCATGAATTCTATCACACTATAAGCAGATTAATGAATTTTGATATAAGCTGCTATAGTAGAAAAATAGAATTTACATTAAATATTAAAACATGTGCTTAAATTAAATAACTATAGTCGAAAAAGTTTCACTTAATATTTGGGTTTTGATAAGACAAATGTAAATGACAAATGTAAAGCCAACTCGGAAGTGAAGGGTTCATTGCAATTATGCTTACAATTAGGCGGGATTTTTAACAAAGAGCACTTATTTCCATTTACTTTATCAAGTATATACGGTTTTGGTGTTGTTAAACCACGATTGATATTATTATTAAACCAAATATCAAAATTTAAAACGCCTATTATTGAGCACAAAAAATGATTATTTAAGGCGTTTTAGCAGCGCCTTTACAAAAAATACCAATTAAATAAGCATTTAGAGAAGAAAATTATATAAAACTCGCATAATGAAATATGTTATTTTTATGACACAAGTGTTAAAGAAGATATGAAAATAGTTATGGGTTAATGATATTGAAAATCTATTTCACTGCAATATGGATGAAGTCAATAAAGTATATTTGAAATGCTCTGTTTCATTTATCTCACTTAAGTGCGGGTGACTCAAATAACTTTGAAGGCCGAAAAAATGCGGTTTTGTATAAGACAATGATATTATTTGCGAATATAATCAAAAACCGCATGAAGCTTCAATATGTTTTATTTGACATTATCTTGTCCCATAAAAGTTTGTTTCTAGGGTATATTTTGTTATTAACGCTTTAGTACGGACGAATGATTACTTTGCTACTATTAGTGTCTATTTCTTTTGTGGACGTCCTCTGTCTTGATACAAACAAGTGGTCTAATAATAAGTAAGATTATGTAATAATTTTTTACTGCTCTTCTTGATCTATTTTACGCATTGTCTTGAATATATTTAATGTTCTCGGAATAATTTTTATAATATGTGCTGCTTTTTAGGGATAATTGTACCGTTACTGTACCTGGACGATGCAAGCTCATAGATTCACAACTTCGGCAGAGCTGTCTGGGAACTCCCTTGCCTTATGAATATACATCGAATAGACCGATAATAGACGATGTTGCCCATTTTGACATTCAAACATGGGCAACTCTTAAAGCTGTACCTATGTGCTGGGACAAGTTGCAAGTTAGTAATTTTTAATTACTTTTCTTTTTTTCTTTGCATTAATTTCTTTAAAATCTTAAGATGGTCTACCTCAAATTCTCTTTAAATATCCATTTTATCTCCTTAAAAATCTTGTGATATACTTTAATTTCTTTTTACTGCCGTCATAAACTATTCGTTCTGCTTTTCACATAGACAAAATATATATTTTATTGGGCTTATTATTTATACATTGTTTTCGATTTACTATTTGGTTCCTTGGTTCTTTTATTTACATATGGATTGGTTTAGCCATCATTTACAAATTTTATTCTCTAATCTCATTACTTTGTTACAGCTCACTTTTATGCTTTGAATATTTTTTTTAGAGAATAATAAATAACGATGTTTCATGAAAAAAAGTACTTCCATAGATATTTACTGTTTTTTTCCCAGAGTTTGGATTAATAAAACATGGGATAATGCGATATATTTCTGTGAAGACCAATGTTCCAGAATCCAAACTTTTGTACTTGGCCTCTAGATTACTAACTAACTTCTAGGATTGAGTTCAATGGTCAGTTTTTTGTTTTTTTTTCTGAAAGCAGGTAGAATTTATCACACATCCCCCATTTAGGAGTTTTCGACCGCCATTCGATCTTCAAGCCGCTGATGCATTCTAATTTTTATCTGTATCCAACTATTCTTAATTGCTCATACGATTTTCCTATAATAAGTGGAAGATTCTGCTTTTTACTCAATAATAATAAGGCATAGTTGCATTCTTTTCCAAGCCATTTCATAAAGAAATATACAAGTTATATTGTGGTATATTATGTGGAAGTTTTTCTATATTTTCCTTTTTTGAGTTTACTCCCTTCACTGTTCTCTCTCCTTGTTGTTATAAATGTAGTAATCTACTACGAACTTTGCTTGTTTACAAATTTTCAGTACTGAGCTGGCGTTCTCTTTTTTCATAGTGATTATGGCGTTTCACTATCTCAGCTAAATCAGAGATTCTTCCGCTTATTTCATTCGATTTTTCTACTCAGTTATTCAACTTCTGTTAGTTAATTAATTTATTAGAATAAATTTGAAGTTAATTTGGAATTACTTATCTCTAGACGTGTGAAAATATCCATTCTTTGTCATTGAGATTATCACATAACTACCACTTTGCAGGCCATCATTTTGTTTTGCTCATTAACTTAGTGGAATTTTACATCTATGTTGAACTTTCTAAAAGACAAAGCCGGTAGAGAATATTCCAAGTTATTCAAAGCTAATTTTGGTTGTATAACTAACAGGAGACGGTTAATTGAGAAACTACCGTGTAATCATCGTTTATAAAGACGACCCGTAAGCAGGGTGAACTTTCTTTTCTCTGAATTGATGTTTACTACTTTAAATGGATTTAAGCAATTTGCCTTAAAACCCGTCAGTGATAAGTCTAAAAGTTCATGTGAAAAAATAACTATAAGTGGGAGATGCGGGTAGGTACAATAACAACTGTGTTAGGGCTGGCGGACTATATCTGTTGTTTCTTCTTCCCCGACCAGCACCAGCACGGGTGCACGGAAGCGTCGTTGTGTGTGCTGCGCGTTTACACGTGTACATGTATCTGAATATCCAGCCAGCCAGTCAGCCATTCGCTCTCTCCTGGGAGGTCTCCCTCTTTCACTTTGTGGGAAGAAAGGAAACACTAAATTCTCGCTTTGTTCTCTCCCTGAACTTGGATGTTTTGGTTGTATTCAAACCTCTAATATATCATAGTAGGCGCGCTTGTTTTAAACTATCCTTCACCCAAAACTGAAAGATTCGATTTCTTACTTCTCTAGTGGGAATAATTGCAAACTAGAATTTTCGCTCTTTGGTAATGGCTTCTAATGCCGTTTTAACAACCTTTACATATAAATATTTGGGACCCAGTTAGGAAGTGCTTTTATCAAAGGTACGAGTTAGGTATTGCTTTTGCTGGGTTGAAAGGAAAGTACATCCTAATTTGTTTAATGCTGGGAAAAATTTGGGATCTGGATGTACCGTTTTTTCAAATAAAATCTTACCGCTAGCTGGAGGGCAGTTTATTAGTATGGTTAAAATGTGTAGTGAAATTTATTTCCTTTTATTTCCCCGCTACTTGGTGGGACAGAAAGTACAAATCTCCAACTGGATAGAACCTATTTACTTCAGGCATTCTATGAGCGCTCGAATCAAATTTCATGGGCTTCATTCTCCAAAATACGGTAGCTGAGCATTTTGGTGTCTCCGAATTATTAATACGTCATATTTAGCTGTCATATCGACCCGCCTGTCTTGATCTAGTTAAAATACATGGGTCTGGTCGTGTCGATCGAGTCGCCTATGCTTTAACCGTGGCTGAAATCTCAGGAAATACTCCCCTAAACGAGTTTTGCATTTTTAAGAATATCTATCCTTTTAGGTCCTTATAGTTCTTATTTTCAAATAAAAAATAAGACAATCCTTGAAGATGCATGAAGATTTTTTAGTCAATAAAAGTCTAGAAATGATTATTTTTGATGTCATTTTACTACTATGTCCAATTAATAAAAATGACCTGTTATAGTTTGGATTTAAAGTTGGATAGAGATATTTTGTTTTCAATATTACATTTATTAGAGGGAAAGGAATGTTAGATTTAACCATTTCAACCCTGAGCAACTAAGATTCCGCTTGAATTTCAATAGTGATTGATACCTTTCTATTTCTAAAAATCGTGAAGTATATCTGATACGTTCCAATAATTTAAAGGCTGTTGAGTTGAAAATTGTCCCGCCTTCCGATTTTACATGATTTATTAAATTCAATATTATTAATCTATAAATGCAATTGCACAAACTTCTAATATGGGATGGTCGCTATGATGTGGTTAATGGAAATCTGCTCACCCTTGTTTCACTCACAACAATTTGATGTCCTTTTGTGCGGTCATTTAATTAACCGATTTGGTTACGAAATCTTAGTGCGATCTAGTGAAATCAATGGCTTTGTTAACGTATCTATTTGAAACGTGAGTTTATACCGTTAAAGTCAATGAGCACGTCTGAGGGGTTCAAAGTTCATTGGACTGGTCAAACGTATTTCCTAGTACTGGGCAACAAAAAGGACGGTTGAATGCGTGTTTCTCATCGGAGAGTTTCCTGGATGCTACTGCTTTACCTAAAATGCGTGCTGAAAACTCTTCCTTTCAATGGCCTTGGGATCTATCCATCTTCAGTAAACGTTGAATTCTTTTTGATTCTCTTTGTTGCTCTCTTTTTCCATGTATTCAGTCCCCATAATGCCCTTTTAAAAAGTCAGCGATTTAAGCGATCTTCTTGCATTAAAATGGGCTCATCAGTCAATGAACCAATTTCTCCTGTTTGTGCATGAGTGCGAAAAAAGAGCTTGATAAATCGAAACGCCACACGCCAAGTAAACATGTGCGGTATCGCCGTCATCGCCACCACAGACAGGCTTCGTCAGTTCTGCTCTCTCGCTCTGCTCTGCGGTAGATTGAATTAGTAGACACACGTACTGTTTGTGTGTGCGTAATCGATTTTCATAGGTTCCTAAAGAGCATTAAAATTAATAGGCAAATTGCCTTTCTAAAAAAAACACTAATCACACATAAGCCATAAAGAAAGGTTTGTAAAAGACAGTACCAGAATGGTGTACTGATAAGTTGAAAGCGTATGAGCATTTGAAGTATCCAAAACCGAATTACAAGGTGTTCCAAGATCGAATAGCGTTAGTGGTAATTATGATCAAGACGAAAAACTGCTTTTGACAACGTGAAGGGAGTGAACCCGGCTGGAGATTTTTCTCCGCAAGCATAATCGAAAATGAAATGAACTCATGAGATATCGGGGTCACCTAATGATCATAATAATATCTATCGCTTGTGATGTTATAACTATTTAGGGAAGTTATTCTATGAGTTAAATGGTGCTGTTCTAATAGTTTCAATTATTTAAATAGCCATCCGCGTTACTGAATATAAATGAAGAACAATCTCGTTAATTCTAACTCAGCAGGCGTCCACGTTGACCACTACGCCACTGGCACAATCACCTTTAATTAGGCTTCAAATAATTCTACGCCATATGCGACTGCAGAACCAGCAGATTTATTTTAGTTATATAAGTCGAATAAGTTTTGTTATTCAAATGCCTTTGCCAACCAATTAAGAAGATAATGTGCCCTATATTATTTTTTTAGTTTTTTTCCTCTAAGCATGTGCCCTTCACGTTTTTATAGTACTGAAGAAAGCATTTTTTTCCCTTCCCCTTATTTTAAATAGTCCGAATCAGAATATCTGTCACCCAATGAGTTTAATTGACACATTTCGTTGTTTTTTTTTCAAAATCTTTTTTAAAAAATCCTCTGGGATAATGGATGTATTTGAAAATGAATTAATGGTTACTTTCAGTCGAAATCATGTATAAATACATGATTCTAAAACCTTCTTTCATATCTTTTTTAGATCTTCCTCTGCACCGTCTACGTTCCCGAGTGCCAACGCCTGGAGTCACCAACAGCAATGTTGTCTTCCTCCCCCGTGACAGAGTTGAGATCTCTGAATTCCTCTGATGCTGAGTTCTCCCAGGTGGTTCTTCCAGAGAGGGGAATGTGTCAGGCCGTTCGCAAGGCCTGTCCTCTCCTCTTCTCTGGCAATGGGATTGGGGGACGGAGTCTTCTCGGGGGTGTTGTGCCCAAATTCCTCCAGTGTGACATATATGCTCCCGTTTGCAGACAGGTTCGTTTGGATTCAAATTAATAGTAGACTTGTTAACTTTTGTTTGAGAGTTAGTTCTAAGCTGAAAGGTTGGCGAAAGTATTGTAAGTGAAGTTAGCTTATAGATTAATTTGTTGTCATAATATGAGTCATCTATGGTCGCTTTCTCTGGTAACTCATTTAATCCGAGGACATGAGTAAGAAAATACTGCTAATCGTGATCGGAGATTAAAATTTCTCGTCTTGGTAAATGAGAACGAGAATTATAAGCATACTGGATAAGGGGAATGAAGGTTAATGAATGGTTGGTAAGACACGAGCCAATCCACTTGGCGGTGATGACCTTGGATACTTTCTATTTTTGTCATACAATCATTAATGTCGATGTGTCAACCGCATATTGGAATTACATACAGCTCTCATTCAGCTTACCGTGTAACTAATAAACGTTAGCTTGTAATGTTCATACCATTTCATATTCAGAATCTTGTTCGGATTTCAATTTGACCATTTAAAACAAAATTATTCTATTATTTTTTTACTGAACAAAGAAAGACTTCTATGAGCTTCTCTAATGAAAAGCAAATAAAATTTGATCATTGATCACTACTAATCAAGTGGCCGATGGTTGCCTTCTCTTTTCGCCGTATTGTTTTCACGTTAGTACTCTGTGGGATCATGAGTGGTATTGAAGTGTTTTCTTTTGTTTGGGTTTTAGAACAAGTTACGACCAAAGATATTCGATGCGAATAAAGCTACTTGTCAAGCACCACTGGTATCAACTACAAACAGTCGAAATTGGCAAGTATATTGATTTAATTGATACCTTAAATTAGTTTTATTTTGAATTAAAAGAGCAAATCCTTAAGCATTCGGTGAACGATTATTATCATTCTTTTCAATCCATCCATAAGCGAACTTCATTTTTTGTATCCATACATTACCAAAAATCCATTTTTCCCATCAGCAGATATGTGCTTTTCAGCCCTGTACTTTATCTCATTTTTTGCATCCAGTCTCTAGAACTAGACGAAATCTCTTTGGATAATGTCCTACTTTGGTTAGACTTCTGTGCTCTGTTTCCTCTAGTATAAGTGACCCCTGAAGAATAACCAGAAACCGTACTATCCTGGTTAATTGCAGTAGAGTGTAGAATTTGGGCTTACGTCTTCGTTATTAACATAGTCCAGCATCTCCCTTTATTCTTGAGCTAGACTTGTTATTAATTTGGTTTTCTTGCTTAAAACATTTTTTTGCATTGTGTATTTCTAATGTGGCCTAGTTTTTTCTTACTATCAGGATTAAGGGAATTGCAACCTGCGCTTTTCCTTGTCGAAGTCCTGTTTATCGACCGGAACACTATATCCTGGCGAGGAGTTTAACTTTCGGAGCCGCCATTGCGGGAATTCTCGTCAACATTAGCGTTTTGGTGCGTTCATTCGCTGTTTATTAAATTAAATTCCTCACTTTTCTAATCAAAATAAATTTTCTTATGTTTATGCATGGGAAAAAATTGACTGTGCTTTAGTTGATTTAGAAGTTTTATGGTGTATCTACTCTAATAGCAATATCCGATGAATCATTAGGACACTGACGTAGCCTGCTCTATCTTTGCACTAATTTATTGATTTTGAGACTACACCCTGAAGACCGATTTGTAGTTGGAGTTCCTTTCTAATTTAAAATTTGACCGCCTTAGAACTCTGGAGTCTTTTTATCAGTCCTTTTATCAATCCCCCATTTCCTGATGGCGAAATAAGCATATCTTTCACAATAAAGCTCCCAAGAAGTAATAATATTAACTCGTTGGGCGTTCCACTTATGACTGAACCGGAAAGAAGTGCTCTTTCTCTTCCCCACCAGTTCTTTCGTACCCCTATTTTATTTTCTTTTAACTTATTTAAGTTAAATCTTTCACCATTTGTCTACCTCGCTTTCCTGTTGTACTTCTATAATCAGATTTATTTCTCTATTGAGTATCGCGTTTTCTAGAATTTCTTCAGAAGTCTGAGAAACGTCACAGTTTGAGAAATGCATCGCTTATGTAAAAATGATTGTGGTAAATTTACGTTAAACAGTATGAAAATTTGATAAACAAATATCACACAAATGAATCGAAGTTGTATTTTTTCTTTCACTCAATTAAATCAGCTCTTCAAAGAGCTCTGAATATCGCGACCATGAATGCAGTCAGAAACGTGGACATCATTTATCACATGCTCCTTATGAGAAAGCCAACAACTCAACTCAAATAGTTCGCCGTTTCTCCTCCTTACCAATTTATTCATTCTCCTTTCTTATTTGTTTTTTTTTTCAAAACTTACCTACGTCAAATTATTCCCTTTATCGTCATTTCTCGATCTCGCTTGGTTTTGAATTCAATCGCATTTCTCAGCATTTCAGGAACTTCATTTTGAAATATTTTCTAATAGCGAAATCGATAATTTGAAATTGAATGATTTATTTGTTTTCTTTGAGTATTTTTAATTAACAGTTCTAACCCATTCGTTACTTCTTGTCTCTCTGATAACTAAGTATGTATCGGCGACCTGCGATATATCAAAAGATGAGAAAAACGTACTTAGTTTGTGTAAACAATGTTTTCATGTGTGTCAAAATATGCCCTTTACCGTTACCACGAGAAGAAGACAGTCACAAATTTGATTAATTAATAGTAAGTGAATAATTTAAATTTGCCATTTAATTGATTTACCTAAAAGTGCTCTGAGTCTCTCTATGTTGTTTATGTAACTGAATTTCAAGCTGTTCATATAAGAAATTGCTCGTCTTTGGCGCTTTGAATATAACAAATTATGCATCTCTCCCTGTATGGTTTAATCGGCTATAAATAATTTCCCATGTAGTCACGCAGCGTCGTTGGCCAAATACAGCATTTGTTTTTCAGGATTTGTGTCGAGGTCTATAGTGGCGCCTCCGGATAATTCGAAAATGGCATAGTAAATTCACTTTTCGATTTCTTTCAATACATTCTGCTTTTATTAAAGAGATGTATCAACCGGTGGCTTATTTATAGTGATATTTTTAGGGGAAATGTCATTGTTTTTATTAAATCCTTATAGCCTCGGAAATAGCCCAGAATTCGGTAACAGGACGGTATGTAAATATATGAGCCTTTTGCTCGATTTTCTGTGCAGTCTAATGACATGACAAATTAGCTATTTCTAATATGTGTGCAATATTAATAAATTATTAGTAGTAACATTTTTTGTTTTATTTTCTGAAATCTGTAAAATTTTCACAAAACACCCCCCAAATTCCAGCTTTAATGCCTCAAAATATTTTATGCTAGTGCTTTAAGAACGAAAAGGGAATAAATACTACTCGATCTTTAAAAAAACTCTGCATTTCCTAAAATATCTCAACATTTCTTGTTCCAGAAAATATAATTTCGACCCAAATGTTTCAAATCAGAGACTTTCTAAGAACAAAGTGGAGTCAATTAAGCCTCAAACTCAGGGGAAAATTTGCATTTTGGTTTCGCATTATATGTTTGATATCTTCCAATTTCACTTCCCCCCTCCCAGTTAAGTCAATAGGTGCATTTGTTTTTGCATTTGGTATCTTTGATATGAATTGTTGAAGGTAACTAAAATGAGGAATAAATAAATTGTCATAGGATCATAGTGGAAGTACTGTTGCCAAATCTAGCTATACTAAGAGTTAGGGGAATAGCTTAGCCTATCATACCAGTGTGTAGCTGACTTGAAATCCGTATATCTGGGCCACTTGTGTGGCGTACGGGCTGTCCGAAAAGTGTGTAAGTTTTGAAGAATCTCAATGTTAAGTAGTACGTGGTTTTTATCTAATATTTTAAATAGGAGAATTTGATGATTTACGTGGTATTCTTTTTTCTCCTATTCTAATCCGTCATATGCCTTACATGAAGCACGATTTAGTGTAGGACTGAGTTAACCTATTTTGTTGCAAATAACATACTCGAACTAGTGGTTGATCAAACCTTCTAACGATAAAGCGGTAGCCCAATCAGCGTTTCCTTTATTCCCTGGAATATCACCTATTTGATTTTTTCCAAACCTACCTCTGTTTCTCTACTTCTATGTTTTTTCATTCTATCTCCTTTTTCCTTGGCCTTGGTTAATAAGTAACAAACTTTTATCATTCCGTTATTTAATGAATTATTCATAAACCATATCAGACCCTTAGGCCAAACATAACGTGATCCATATATTAAGAATTTTTTATGCAGATAATTTGAACAGGGCCAGGATGTTATCTTAATCTACTATTAAACTAATAAGTAGTATATTGCCTTCAGTGCACCCTTCGATTGCTTCGATCGCCGACTTCCGCTTCTAATTCGACTTCTTGTACTGCTCCAATCAATCAGAAATCAGTAGTAGGTGTCCCAGAAGAGGATTCAGGAACTTTACCCGTTGCTATGACAACACTGGGGACAGAGCCAAAACGGCGACTGCCCCATACTGCCCTTACTTTTATCCACCTGTCCTTTCTCGTGGGATGTTTCGGCCTTCTTATGCCGCATCTACCCGGAGTTGGAGACTCGATTGCCTGTCGAGCTGATGGCTCAGTTCGCGTTGGTGAACCCCAAACTCAGTGAGTTGACATCATTCAATTTGTTTATGATATGGTCGGCACTTCTAGTTGGTAACTGAAGAAAAGATTCTCTAAGTAAATTACAGTAGTAATAAAATAATACAAACCTAAATATGGAGGAGAATACACGTTTTACAATATTAGGTAGCTTGTATTGTCATCATTTACAATTGTAATATAAAGAAGGTGGTTTGAATAATAACGACAGAATGAAAGAGTCAATTAAGGATGAGGAGAATAAAAAATATTGGATGGGTGAATTATTTTGGGGGAAAAATTGTTTTCTATGAAGTAGTTTAAGTTATTGTTATATATTACTAGGCCTCTAGAGTGGCCTACAAAAGCCAGAATTCAATAATTACACGGAATTAAGTAAATTTCAGCAATTTACTGAAAATTTAACCAAACATCGATCGTTTAATTCAGCACATTTTGGCAAATATACAAATTTTACGAATAATTAACACTAAATTGTTAATTTAAAATATATTGGATAAAAATGAATAATTTTCTGAAATGACTCAAAAATCGGTCTGGCCGATAGTTGCGTTGGGTCACCGGAATTTCGGTATTCCTCGGAGAAAGGAGATTGCATGCGTCCAGACAAATCTCTGTTGGATTCGTTTCCGGTTTGGAGGTTAAGGCCGCGTATCGAGAATGAGATGTTCGCGGAGGTCCACCCAGGTTTGAAAATCAGCATGAGACGTCGTCCGGTACCTAGACCATGGAGAACTAAGAATCTCTTTCACTGTCCCCCCTTGTGACAGGGGAAGCTACCTTTTCGCATTGTCAACAAGTTGCAAATCCAGACCAATGAGATTAGGTGGAAAGTGTAAAAGGGAGATGTTTTGACCACGACAAAGGTACTCAAATCGATCAGAACAAATCTGGGTGACATTTCTAGGCATAATGGTCTTTTGGTATGCTACGAGTGCCGAATATCTGTCAGAGGCTGTTAATGATAGTACCAGTTGTGACAGACTTAATGGGCATGATCTCAGGTCATTTGGAGCATGAATCCAATGAGATAAATTGGTTCCCCAGATAGGCCTGGCTAGATTAAGATCAACATGAGACGAAGAAATCTTAGCTTGCTTAGCCTCCTCTGCACTTTGTGCAACCACTTTTGAACCTGTTACAATTGAGCAAGAATGATTTCCTCGAGTTCTTTGAATTTATCATCCATCATTGCTGGTGGCTTAGAAATAAAAACGGGCTTTGGTTTAGGTCAAATGGGGTTGGACTGACCAAGATATTTTGGAGGCTTCGTCGTTGTGGAAGATTTAGGAACGACACATTGTCTGGTATTCAAGCAGATGGAATTTCGGAACTGATTTCTGCTTGAGCACGAGTTTTCCGCAGAAGGTCGTGTCGAAACGAATTTAGGTATAAACGATTCTATAGAGTTCATGAGATTAATTACTTTTACACCACTTTAAGACGGCATCTGCTATCATTGACGTCAAAGACAATTCATTCCTCGAAACTAAATTATATGCCATGCTATAAGCAATAGACATAGGGACGTTCTTCAATTGGCAATAACTCCAATTTGTAAGAGATTCTTCCGTTTACAACATTGAATCTTTGATGTGGTGTAGGGATTGGTCTAGAAACACACCTAGATGTCACCAATCTCAACCGGTATTCGTTGATGTGAGTGACAGCGGTGTGTATCTTCTTAATTTTGGGTTCAGCCTTTTCTGTACTATTCAGTCTATACGAGGGATTTGATTTTTCAATACTGTGGTGCTCGTTTACATAACACTGTAATCTACACTGTGTTATATTGCTTCATCTAAGTACCCTTCTGTTTTACATTTCGCCCAGTATAATTTTAAATTATAGATCTTGTTACTATTAACCGCTTCGTTAGTTCTGTTTAAGAACCGAAGATACTGCACATCAGTGCCATTTGTTGGAGTTGTATTCGTTTCCACAAATCTATTTTGCTTAAATCTGGTAATTTCTACCCTAACTCAGTACTATACTTACTGTTTATTGTGTAGATTTGTTTCACTTGCCTTTCACACACTTGGGATTTCCTAATGACAAAAATGGCAAATAATTGTTCTACTGCATTGAAAATGTGATAGGTTACGCCTCCTGACTTTACTACTAGCCGTGTCATTTCTCTACTAGAGTATGGAGAATAATAAACGATATATTATTATTTATTTTGAAAAATGCTGCCGATTGTGAAAAAACTCCGGATTTTAAGGTGGAATATAATAGTTATTAGTTTTTAAAACCTCTTAAAGAAAAGAAAACTAAACAGTGCAGTTGTTGCGAGTTTAGATTTTAGGTTAAGCTTTTCATAGACAGATATAGCGAGTCAATAATTATCGTCTTGGTACCCTATAAATTATTGTTATATCGGAAATTCAGCTGTCATTAAGGTTATGATGATCCTTTTTAATTGCCCCTCCAGACCTGTGGAAAGTAAATGAATTTGGTATCTGTCCGATGAATCATTTGCATATATTTAATGCCCAAACGGAATAGCACATCGGCTTATGTGTGAAAGTTTTTTATACGATTGCAGTTTTTATTTATCTATTTCCCACGGCGAGGCATAATGGGAGGACGTTTGAACACAGGGTATCACGAAGGAAAGGGGACTGGATAAAAGCGGAAAATAAAACACCCAAGACTTTGATAATTTTATTCAGCTTATTCGTTCTTCAAGGGTTTGTTTCCTGTTCTCTGAACAACTACGTGTTCATGAAGTCCAGAGCTTATTGGCCATTTTAAAATTTTGGTGATGGGTACAAGCCGATGGTAGCGGATCTCAATTTATTTCGCTTATAGTGAATTCTAGTGGCAATGGATGTTATTATTATTACGCTTGCTCCAGGATATTTTTTATGCAGTACTAATGAAATCTGAACTTAGTTGTAATTGCAAACTTCCTCCCATTTTCCATTCCATCTCCATCAGTTCCGTGCTGTTTTGGTAAACTTTCAGTCAACTACAAACCTAATACATATGAATTTTGCAAAATAGGATATGTATATATCAATTAAGCACTTTCCCGTTTAATTTAGTTTTCATTATCTAATTTAATCATTTTTATCGATTCTCCCTAGATAAAGTGCTCTTTGACTTCGTTTTCGGCTATGAGAAATCTTTAATAATCACTCCTCTTTGTTCACCGTTTTTTGGTAATTGTTAAAAACGAAAAATTTGCCATTTTAATTGTGGGAAGCAACTGACATCGAATAAAAATCAGTTCAGCAAATGGTAAGCGAAGGGAATCAAAAGTATATGTACATATACGGAAAGGTATCAAAGTTTTATAACCGAATTAACCTCCCAAAATACCCACGATCCCAGAACTCAATAATAGTACGCAACTGACTTGATAGTCGGCCTTAGTACTATATTATGTAAGGCAATGATCCTAAAATTTAGTAAATTTTGACAGATGTGCAGTTTTATGAATAATTAAAAACAAATTATTAATTTAATTTTCTTGAATGAAAATTATTCATTTTTTTATCCCAGAAAGCTTCTTATTTCATTCAATTTTTAGACTTGAGTTACACAATATTTACTATCAGGTTGTAATAGACGTTCTGTCCATTTTTTAAATTTGAATTAAAATGAAAATCTTGTCAAAATGCATTTATTAGGTGCTCAGCATAGTCACCATTTTGATTAATTACATTTTCCCATTTTGCCATAAGTTTTCCGATTCTTTCTTCATAGAATTTAGCCAGTTTGGAGTCAAAAAAGAAACTAGCTTCATCTCGACCTCTCCTCTTAAAGTAAGTCTTTGTCCCATTAAATGATTCTGTGAGCTCCTGAGAAGATAAAAATGGGTTGGTGCAAGATGGGGAGATTATGGTGGGTTGTGCATGACTTCCCAGCCAATTTCTTCAACGAGATTTTTGGTTACTCTTGAAATGTGGGGTCTGGCATTGTGATGCTGCAGAATCACTCCTTTTCGATTGATCAAAGAAGGCCGTTTTTCGTGCCGTTAACTGCTTTTAAACGAGTTAGCTGATGACAATAAACTTCAGATATTATTGTTTGATTGTCATCTCTTAGTTCAAAATAAATAATTCTCTTCAAATTGTTGTCGTAAAGGATCCACTTCTCGTCGCTGTCAGTTATGATTCGGTCTAAAAAAGATGTCTGAAGTTCAGTTCACGAGAACGCAGTGAAACACAACAGGTGACACGCTGTTGGCTGTTGATTTCTGACAAATCGTGTGGGGGAGCCCATTTCCTAGCCTTCGAGACTTTCCCAGCCAGGTCTTTTCATTTCCCTATATATGGTCATATAACTTATGTCAAAGGTTTTGCTCAGTTCTCTAGTAGTGCAGGTTGGATCTTCATCAATGGCAACTTGCAATTGCTGAGAATTGGGGTCTTTTTTAGAGCATCCTGCTCTCGGTTCGTCTTTCGGATTGAAGTCATCCTTTTTGAAACCACCTGCAGAAAACCACCTTCTGCAGGCCTTTCATTCACAATATCATTTCCATAGGCGTATTTGGGTGCTTTTGCTGCTCAACTTGCCGTATTTCCTTTATGAAATTCAAACAGTGAAATATGCCTGGTATGCTCTTTGTTTGGAGTGCACATTAGGGCTAGAAATAGTTATTAATAACAGTAATTATCACACAATCTGAAAGCAGGAATAATATTTTATTAAATACCACAGATAAGCATACAACATCAACAGGCAATCGTGCTCTAAACACAGCTCAAAAATTGGACAAAACTTCTGTTACAACCTGATAAATTGGCAAATGCTTGTCTACGATGTTCAGTGCTCATTGACTGGTATTATTTAATCATGAAAAGTTGGTCTTGCTGGTTTAATTTACTTTTCTTCCAATGGTTGAGAAAGCAAATGATCTTATATTATATTCAGCAGCAAAGATGAGATAGATAAGGATTTTTAGTTAGCTGAGCTCCGTATCCTGAACTCCCTCAAGATGTTCCAGATGTTCCACTGAATAAGTTCTAGGTGTTCCACGTATACTTGGTACTTAATTATTTTTATCATTAAATATACAATGATCTAATGGTATTTATCTGGTCAGTAAATCCGGAACTGATGATAATAATGAACATTGTCTTTTTTCAGGACTGGCTCACCAATTCTCTGCGTGATCTGCTTCATGTTAGTGTACGTGCCACTGCTAGCCGTGGCTCTCTGGTCAATCGTCTTAGATTACGCTCTCTTCACTTCATTCTACGATTCCTCTTCCAAAATCGTCTCCCCTACATCCGTTTCCCCATCCGTCTTCCATTTACGTCGTCTTGGTAACGTGAGTAGTGGTATCAACAGCGTTGGCGAACGTCTACGCCGTCTTCAGCGCCGTGGTGGTAGGGGAAATGACAAGAAACAGCCAGGTCTGCTTCTTCCTCCTGACTCTTGTGAACTGCCCAAGAGACGTATTGGTGTTAATGAAGCGATGGAGAGATCAATGTCTCCGGTCAGTCCTGCAGTTTCTACAAAGAAAAATCTCTGCAATTCTGCAGAAATGGTAGAGAAGGGGAATAAGAAGATTAACGAAAATGATGATAGGCTAGAAAATTGTCCGTTGCCCTTGGTCTGTCGGCTCATCTATTCTAACAACAATAACTGTACAATCACCGATGATCTTCAAACTATTGAAGTTCAACAAACTACTTTCAACTCCATGGGTTCTCAAATCACCTGCATTCATATTGCAGCTTTTGCTGTACCTGTTGTATTTGCTCTTATCAGCCTCACAGCTTCTGAAGTGAGTACCATCTACATAATACTTATTTCTGTCTCTCGTAGTATAAACGAATTTTCCCTTTTAGATTGACGGTGAACCACTCTCGGGTTTATGCCTAGTAGGAGTTCGTTCTTTCTGGGCCTACTCCTCAATGGTTATCGCTCCCATTGTTCTTTGTCTCCTCCTCAAGGTCATTTATCTCGGTCGCGCTATGAAATCTATGCGTCGACTGAGTAGTTACCTCGTGGCAGCATCCTATTCCCCAGTTGATAGAGAGATGGCCCATAGACTCTCTATGTGCTTTCGTGCTTATGGTAGACGTCTTTTACTGAAATTTTCTAAGTAGTTAATGTATTTCTTTTTTTCAGTGATATATATCCTAACCTTGTTAGCGATTTTAACGTTCTCTGTTGGGGTTCACGCTTATGCCTATGTTGAAGAACCTAATTGGTTTGAAACGCAACGGCTACTTCTCTTGTAAGTTTATACATATCTGTGTCCATGTAAAGTATCCAGAATAGTCTTTTAAAATTTTAATGTTTTTTCAGCTGCCAGCTTCGACATCGTTTAATGGGTCTGGACGGCACAACCGCCCTAGCCGCTTGTAGAACACCATTTGCATCGGGAATTACTTTATTCTCTGATCCTCCACAAACTTTCAATTCAACAGATGTTGCACGTATACGTCGAGATATTCAACCATCAGCAGAAGAGGTATCTGAGGTTGATAATTCTCGTCCACTGACTGGTCCCTTATTCTTGAATCTTTTCACTTATTTAATGGTGAATCTAGTCTTTGCATCAATGTGCCTTCTTGACTCTACCGTGAAACAGAAGTGGTGTGATTTCCTTCGAAGGTAATATATGAAATCATTACTACTTTAATCGTCACCGAATATTCCATGGTTTTGTTTTTATAGGATTATTTCAATTTTCACTACCTGTCCCTCAAAACTAACTCAAGCCAAACCTGTACAGCCAACAACTCCAACCACTCCACATGTAGTTATCGGTCTGAATACTTCCAATTCCACATTTCATTTGCCGGGCACTTTTTCCTGGTGGGACCCAGGAATGTTCTTCCAAGATTTCTGCGTGGTTATGTCATCCACTAAGCCCATGCAGGAAGCTGTTAAAGCTAACAATGTTGAGAATTCTTTTGTGTCTGTAAACGCCAATAGGCCGATCACCACTTCTGATGTATCGTGTGGATGTAATCGTCGATATTCATCTTCTACTAACGAAGAGAGTAAGTACATGGTATAATCTCACTTTCTCTTTTATAATAGTTTCACTGATTTCAATTAAGGCATTGGATTTTTTTATAGTGTATTAACCACATATTAGGATAAAACTTGCAAAAAATGAACTATATCCGGTGGGAAGGATTAAGGAACCGGGTTTTCCTTGTCTAAGCGAATCCGCACTGGATTTGGCTTTAGGCAAAACGGTATATTTTGAGTGATCCTAAATCTGAATCACTGAAAGCACTACTCTGTGTAGCATTGATTTTGATTGTTAACAAGGCTACTGATCCGTTAAGATTTAGAAGATATTCATGTACCGCAATAGAGTAGAATATTAGTGTTAATGGCGATTGTCCGTGATATTTGAAAAATGTTCATCTATCGTGGCAGGATTGCCAATTATATTTGTTGGAACATTTGTCAAATGCTATTTTGTGACACACCTTTTTACGAAGAATTTTGTACAATAGTTTTAAAATCTATCTGATAGGAGAGGAAAGCTATTTCATAAATTTTCATAAATTAATTGCAGTTAGGGGAAAAAATTTATAAAAAAGGATTTATGATCTCTATCTTGTCTGATGAATATTTAAAGATATCCATGATGACTACTAAATAAGCAGTTTTGGAATAAGAATCAATCATTCCGAATATGATTAATGGGCCTGGTTGTTTGTTTCTCAATTTTCTTTGTTTTATTTCTGTCTTTTTTCCAATTTGTCTAATTTTCTGTTTACTTTGTGAGAATATATTTACCAGATCAGGTATGATTGTAGGAGATCTCCTTTAGCTTAGTAATGCATAACATGACCCAAGCCAATCTTTCCTATGTATTATTTTTATAAAATAAATTTTATAGATTAAAGGCGGAAATATATCTTATAATCATTTCCTTTAAGTTGTCACTTTCTGGGTATTAAAAATAAATTCTAAATGCCCCAAAATGGAAGCGAGATTAGTGAAATTCTGTGAAGTATTTGGCGGTTTGCAACATTATTTCTCGTAGGCGGCGTTAATTGGGTGAGGGGACATAGTGTTGTATTATAAAAAATTATAGAATTTTGTGTTTGAACTTTCGAATAATTGATGTAAGATCGCCTACCGCTATGTAATAACTGGATGCTTAAGATATTTTGAGATGCATTCTCCAGTCTCCTTGTAATGAGGAGACCGAGAGACTCTGATTGGGTGTATGTTGTCATACTGACGCAAGAGACCAATTCATCGTCAGGTATAAAAATAACAGGTGGTAAATATGTAATGAAATCATTTATGCCATTAGGTTTCAATAAGCTAGTGATGTTCTTATTATATCTTCAGGTTGGATTCTGTCTTCTGTTGGAGCAGCAAATGCCGCATCAACAGTCCGAGGCGGTGGAGGTATTTTCGGTGGTGGGAATGCTTCTTCGGTTGTTAGTAGCAACGTAACGGGTACTGTAGCAGGGACAACAATGAGTGTTGGTGGACCGTCCCTCAAGCAGCAGCAACGGCCGATGCACAAGTCCAACTCCCTCAACTCTTCCCAATCCCTCTTCATGACTCATCAGAAAAGCACTGGCTATCATAAATCCAAATCTTCTACAAGTGGCGGTGGTGCTGCAATTTTAAACTCAATTTCAGCCTTCCAGAAACCTGAAGAAGCTAAGTTGGTGGCTGCAGTAGCACTTGAACACAGTCTGGTGAGTTACTGATGCCTATTTTAAAAGGGCTGAGATATCTTTATAAAACACTGAATAGCCTTAAGAGTTTCTCTCGTCACGATCACTTAAAATTAAGGCTGCCTTGGGCAGGCAACACTATTTCATCAACTTGTTTCGTTGATATTTCTCAAAATAAGGACAATACTAATACATCGAGGGTGTTCTTCAATGTTTTTTTTTTATTAGGGAAAATTACTCTGTTCTTAGAAAATCAAATGAAAATATCTCGCTGAAGGCAGTATTAACAAATGGAATAAGTACTTGTGATATGAGACATTTGGCTCCTTACGGTAAACTCTTGGCCCAGCCTAACTCTGACGTTTGCATTTGTTCCCCAATACGCTCTCCGGGAGTCTTTGTGTTTAATCTCTCCTAAGTTATACTTACTATTAAACAGTGAACGAGTCTAATAAGGTAAAAAATGGTTCAGCGGGTCAGGGGCAAGCAGGCAATGTTGTCGAGACATTAAGAGTTCTTCTGTGTTTGAATTATAGAGACATTGAGTTGTTGATGCATAGTTCCCTTTATAATTTCCTAATGTCCAACTTTTATGATTTGATTCACAGGTTCATTGGTAGGATTGTGTCCACAACATTTAGTTTTTTGACCGGTTAATTTGGCTCCGTGGTTGGTCATATCGTCTTGACTTACTGGTGTATTTTGTTAAAACCATGAGCATGTGGATGAGTTAAGCAACGATCTTTAACACAGCGACAATAATATTTCTTCCTGGTCCTGTTGAAAATATATCTCATCATCAATTTGAGCGATTTGAAGAATTGTCCAACTGAAAAGCTCGCATTGGGCTATTTTCCAATCTCTTATCTGACGTTGCAGACAATTACTCCTCTAGTTTATGAAATTTGATCAAAAACAACGTTAAATTTTAAATTTGTTTACTATTTGGAAATGCAAGCTTAACGGCGACTTTATTACTGTGAGGTTCAATGTTGAAATTGACTATAAATGTCCACATCTGAAAATGTCATTATGTCAGCCTCTTTAAAATGTTGTCTATGGATGTGCTTGGTGTTTTATCCTCGTACTTATTGTATTTTTTTCTATTTTCATTCAGGCTAGACCTATGCGCAGGAGTCGGCAGCGGAGGATGTGGTCAAGTAAAACCTCAGGTGAGTTACTGCATATCTCTTTATTTTTTTGCATTTTCAAAAGTTTTCATCTAATCAGGTATGGATATTATGTCGTTGATTGTATACCTATTGTAGTGGAATGGCCTTTATGTCACCTAGGGTCGGTGTGCCCGACAATCATTTCCAGAATGAGAAGAAAGACGAGATTAGACGACTTCCGGTTTCACTTTTAAGGAGATTTTCGTTTCTTGATTTAGCTGACAAATCGTTTTCTAAACCATAGAAAGACTTTCAGAACCTACGAGATTATAAACCTTATAGAAAACAATTTTAATGAAAGCAATATTTCCAAAAGAATATTCTCTTAGCGACATTTATTCCATTCGTTTCTTTCCCAATTCGTCTCAATTTGAACCATTCACAGTGGTAAAACGTGGGTAGTTCTAACTGCAAGTACCATTTGAAAGTGGGAGATATTCGTTTTCAGTATCTCCATTATCCCCCTTTTTTCTGTCCTCATTCAAGGTCGCCGACGTTTGGTTTCTCGATCCTACTCTACTCTAGGACTAGCAGGTGTTGAAGGAGGTGGAGATCGGCGTCGAAGTTTGAACAGCCTCCTCCTTCTCCATCGAGCAGCCTCATCTTCTACTGCATCGACAAGCAATGCTGGAAAAAATCAACAAAATCTCTCTATCGAATCCCTCTCGCGACTTTATGCTGCTGCTGCTGCTATGGAACTGGAGAGGAGTCGAAAAAGTACGTTTTACTTTTAAAGTTGGAATTTATATTCGTCTATTTGAAACCGATATTTTTACGTAAATTATTAATTATTGAGTTACTGTCTGAAATGAGCGAAGAAAGACGTAGGTTATGCCTTTTGGGGTTGATTGACAGTATTAAGATAAATGGAGAAATGGATCGATTGTCGTTGTTTTGCTCTTCTTGCTAATGCACTTTCGGAGTATTCGGAAATGCCATTTCCAGTCTAGTCCTCATCAATTATTGATTTTGATTAAACGCATTTCATTTCTGCCGTCGAAAAATTTTAGTAATCAATTGTAGTGTAGAATGGGCATTTGTAGCTACCAACTTTTATAAATTGGTATACTTCCTGATACTAGTTTTGTATCACTTTCGTTTGTGACTAAAACTATTTTCTTAAGTGCAACGTGGCTTATCTATGGTTAAGAGCATCTTTTATCCCGGAAGAGAAAAGTTTAGGACAGTTTCCATTCGCATTTTTTTAAAATCAGCTCCGTTAATGGCAGAGCTATTTCAGAACTGCGGGAAATTGCATGTAATAATCAATATCATCTAGGGAATTGTATTAAGGAAAGGGTTACTCTTCTTCTCAGCTATTCACTTAGATTTTAGATTGTCTGCATCCTCTCGGTAACATATTCAGAGGCTTAGTAACTCTTGCGTTCTTATTTCAAGTTCTAGATGGCAGTGGCTCTCGCCGAGGAACCACATCTCGCATCTCATTGGCAAGTTCTTCCGGTGCCGAATCCTACAATTCCTTCAATCTCCTTGCTGAGCAAGCAGGTGCCACCTGGCGTGAACTCTGGCGCACTCGAATGCTTCTTATAGACGCCCTTCACTGGGCTCAGTCTGTCGCTGCCGAGAACACTCTCCAGCAACAGATGCACCATCATCAACAGAATCAGTCTGCGGATCAACAGCAGTTGATTGCGGCGACATCCGTGATGATGGCTTATCTCATGGGTCAACAACAACAACAACAGCAGAATGTGCAGCAACCTTCGTCAGAGAGTTGCTGTCCAACAGGCGGAGCAGGAGGAGAGGGAACAAGTACGGCGACTGGAGGTGATGGAACGCCCGATTCCGTCGTGATGGCTGCCCTCATGGCCGCTACTGCAGCAGCGCAAGCCGCCATGCAACAGCAAATTCAAAATCCACCGGCACAGATCTATTCTATGCCACCGATGTCTACAACTCCGGTTGGTTGCCTACTAATAGTTCACATCTGAAGAGGGTTTTATCAATTTCTGACTAGATATTAATTGGTTTGGCTAATGTAATGCTTCTCAGAGATACTTAGTACTCATTTTGGACTAATGAATAGGCACCTAACTTTCCCCTGATAAAGAACTGGTATTCTGCAAATGTGTACTAATGAATACACAGACAAACTGCAGATGCATATAATGACTAATATGGTTTCTTTTAAGTCTTGGTCTTGTATGGTAACTAATCACGGTTGCAATGAGTCATCAACCTTAGATAACGGATTCTAAAAGAGTAAAAAATTGAAATATTATTGGGGAAAGAATTGGAGATCAAAGTAAATTTTCCGATTGCATTATCTTATCTTAAGCAAACTTATCTTACCCGCAAGCCCATTTCTGAAGAGTCATTGTTCCTTAATTACCGCTTCCAAGTCTCTTATTTAACATAAAAGTTTAAAACGATTGGGGTCAAACGTTTTTAAATATACCGGCTATTAAAAATTGATATCTTTCACAACAATTAGGTAAAATCGAACTTCATCGTTGTTAGCGAATTTTATGAAGATTTGTTCATTTTCCTTAGCTTAAACAGCTGCCGCAGCTTTCAAATCCTCCGGCTGCCTTCCCAACCTCTCCAAAGGCATGTTGTCAACCATATACGCTGAATCAGCCTAATAAATCTTCCCTTACTAACACAGTGTCGACAACTCCCGGAACTAGTTTCCGAGGGACACGGCGCGATGTTATCTGTCATCTCGATGCTTCTGCCAATGCTGCCATCGCTTCCCCTCACCAGCCTTCCACCATCCACCAACAACAACCTCGATCTCCCTGGAATTTCCAGAATTTCCCACCCTTTCAACCACCGCCGCCTCCGCCACCAGGTGTTTGGTCTGAATCTGCCTCAACTGACCTCAGCCAATTTGCCATGTCTCTGGGAGCGTCACCTTATGCATTTGTTCCTGTAAGTTACTTTATTTAATCAGTACTTTCTGTCTCTATATGGTGCATACTATTAAAAAAGAAGGATTCGCAGCTCATATCCCCTTACGATCTACAAGTCGGTATCCCAACCGGAAGAACTGTCTATAGTATAACATAATTCATAATAGTTCATTTAAAGAATTTAGAGGATAGGTGCAATTTCCAATAATAATGAGAAGAAAACAAAAAAGAAAATTTTTATTTTTGTCAAGAGAAAATACTTCGTGATTCTTCATAATTACATTTTCCATTTCAGCCATCCACCGCTCATATGATTACTCAGACTCACCAACCACTTCCACCTCCAAAACCGCCAGCGAATCCTGCAGGACAAGACGAGGAGGAAGAAGGTTCTGACGCTTTCGACTCAGAAGACGAAGTGATGTCTACAAGTGGAGATGAGACAGTGGACGTCGTCGGTTCTCAGCGTCAAAAATCCCATCGATCAGGAGAGGTCACCAAAATCGGTGATTCGACAGCCATCCAGGACTATTGGGAGGAGGAAGATCCTTTCCCCACCCCAGAGGGTCAACCAAGCTGTGTCGTAGTTCCTCCTGCGGGTGTTATCCTTGACCCTGATGCAGACGACGTCTCATCTGTCAGCCAGAGCGCCAGTCAAGTCGTTGTCGCGACCGTTCACGAAGAAGAGCAGGTGAAGGGCGAGAACAAGAAAAAATCTTAAATTGTCTGTCGCTGTATAAATCAGAATCTCTCCTTTTAATAATCTCTGCCTGACAGACTCTTTGGTTGCTCATTTTATGCTCTCTTTTTATTGTTCTTTGGATGTCCCTTGGCGCCTGTGTATGAATTTCGACTTGTCAAATGTATACTGCCTTTTTTACTTTAAAACGTGTTTTGTATTGGGGAGGTGGGGCTCCTCTGTTATTTGTTAATAATTTCCAAAAGACGAATTTGTCAATCAGAACCACTGCAGAGCGTAGCCTTTCGTGAGGGGTTTAAACTTATGGCAATGATTACAATGTGTGAAAGTGGGTTACGGTGGTGATACTTACATCTCCATCCATTTGTAATTGTAATGAGGTGGGATATTTTGGCGTCGTCTGTCTCTAAATCAAGCGCGGTATTAGTTCTAGCGATCCCTTCCAACAAGATGAAATTTGATAATGATGAAAGTGGCCTGAGATGAGGATTTCTGCCACCCCGTCCTTATTGAAGAAAGTGGAGTGTGGGACCAGTTCAGGACAGGTACGTGTATGATCAGTCACACATACATCTAAAAGAGCTTAAGCAATAAAATGTCCCTGCACAATAGTTGACTTGTCAGCTATGGTCCTTAAATTTCAATCGGCATAAAAAGGGCTTTATCAAGTTTCAATTAAGGGAAAAATGGGTGATAACCGTGTGCATTTGCAGTGGTTACCGTACTCGTCTGTGGGGTCAAAAATCAGGAGTCCAGCGCTCATCTGTGCACACCCGGTAAGCAGAATGGTCAGCCGCACTGATTAAGTTAAGCTAATTAAGGGGATAGTAGAATTCAATTTTCTCACTGAGTACACTCAGTGATGCCACCTCCTAACTAAAGATGAGTATTGGACAACGGTTTCTTAAATGGGCCTTGAAATTTATTATTAAGTCGGGGTTCAGGTAAAGTTACATAAACGGGAGAACCTCAATATCATGATTATTTATAAATAGTCTAATTGGCTATTTTAACTGGCCAGATCTGATCTCGACGTGAATAAATTATTTTGATAAGTACACTTGCAGGTTAAGCTAAGTTGTGTTGTGTAAATAAGTTTCCTAATGAAAGAAGTTCAGCTTAGAAAACGCGATGGTGACGGTTAGGTATTAAGGGATCGCCTAGGAAATTAATCATACTTGCTCAAATGCGCTGTCAGCTGCCCATCCCTTTTGGTTGAGGTGAGAAGTGACTAATTATCCTGGAATGAGTGTTTGCATACTTTGAAAGAACAAAATTTTCCAATACATAGCTCTCAGAAGTTATTTTACTTCTTACTCGACAGTTCTGGCAGAATTCCTTTGACAGTTAAGTATTCAAGTTTATAACCTGATTTGCTCTATTAGAAGATAAATAGACATCAGTCTTGGAAATATGGTTTCCGAATCTCTCTCGAAGGCGATTTATACTCCATAATTCGTTTATTATGTTCATGCATATCTGTAACGTATTGGGAATTAGATACAAATGATCTCTTAGACCCAAGAGAGAAGGCGTTTTTACTTCATTTCATCTTAGGATATTGGAGAAAAGTACAAGCTAGAGAGATGTATGTTAGGCCTGGAGTTTAATACGACCGTAACCCAGATGTCTAAAAATCACTATATCTTTAAATTTCTAAATCAGTAGAGAAGGTAGAGCACTGGCCTGTGAAGCTTTGGAGATTTCTAGTACAAGTTAGTGAATATGTTCATAATAAGATTAAATGGAAGTTTACCCATCAGTGTTCGATTGACTTAAATAGCTTTCCCACCGAAGGTTTCTCAAAGCTAGAACGCTGTCTGGCAGCCGTAAAGATCTGAAATGAGGATATATTTCTAAGAGGTTGCGTTTTAATTGTTCTTATCACCCTTTTAAATTATTTGAATAAATGACTAACTATAAATTTAAAATAAAACCATGTTGATATCTTAAATATAGGCTTATTTTAAAAATTTTCAAGTAGATTGATTGACAAGTAAATAAATAAAGTATGATTTAGGCAAATTTTTCGATGACACTTGAACAAAGATGCTCATTTTTCATAATTGAATAAGCCGGTGGAAGAAGAGAGGAAAGTGTTAAAATGGTAATTCGCAAACCAGGTGTTTCTCTTAAGCTAAACCTGCTATTGATTCCTCCGGGTTTTGGCTCGGATACCCTCAGGTGGTTGATTTAACTCTTAAGGGCATTGAATTTCACGCATGCGAGTTTCTGCATTCGCGTATATTCTTTTAGTCACGTATTCAACAAATCGGTTCCTATTGAATTGATGGTGGACGGAAGCATGCATTGGAAACTGCAAAAAGTTCGAAAGATTACGCATATTCCATATTCTTAACTATAATACGTACCTTCTAATGGAGGTTATGTTGCACGTCTGAAGTGGACGTGATCATTTTCCATTATGAGCAACTATTCAAATCAAACCACACGCGGAGTCTATCAGAGTGGGATGGTGCTCACTTGAGAAACCAAAACAAGAGTAATTCAAGGGGGAAATACATAAACGTGCTCATAAAGTCGTATAAGCGGGGTGGGACGTATCAATACACAACAACTAAACTTGATTCAATTTCTATTTCGTTTTGTATGTATGATGGTGTGAGTAGACCAATGTTCTATGGGAGAAAGCATCTACAGACGGTAATGGGAAGACTATATACAGTGTTTTTCATACATCCAGAACCCAGGTCCCTGGTGGTTATATATCGATTGCAAATATGCATCTCCGGAACAAATTGAGTAAAATGTCACAATTAATAAGAGGCGCGCCCTTGATAAAAACTGAGCTGTAAGATTTCGAATTCATTAATATTATGCTAGCACTAGAGTGCACAATTGCGTGAATTTCTAATATCAACTTTTTAATTCTCTTATATTAAAAAATTGAATTTCACATTAGCATTTCAATTCCCAAACGCTGATTCAGATTGACAAATAACATAGTCAAACCATGGGAGCAGAATAGTACCCTTTTATGGAAAATAAGGGCAGCAGTGCACTTCAAATGTATCATTTTCTTCTCAATTAAAATACGCGAGATTAGCAACTCTTTAACAGTAAATCACACAATTTGTTGGAATCAAGTAAAATTCCTCTAAATTTGAATAAACACAGTTGATTATCACATTTTACCTGCGTAATGAAACCGGTTATTTATTGTTAAGGGTTCAAGGTTCTAATTTGCCCGATTTTCAAGTAGAACACAAACCATCTTTTTACTACTAACCTAACAATACAAACATAAATAAAGCATATATTGACCTTGAAAAGAACTTTAAAATTAAATTTAGCGAATGTGACCTGTTCTCATTGACTGCTAGTAAATAATAACTTCCTGACTCTATTAAAACGAAAGTATCGTTCTCTTTCAGCTTGTTCTATATCACTCTGGTATCCATTTTGTCCTCCGCGAACGTTGGGATTTTTAATTTAATATAAATAACACAATCTGAGTTAACTTAATGATTTGGCTTCCTTATATCGTAGCAGATATTTCAGGTGATACATATCGTGGGAAGATTATTTAAAAGAACCAGTGGTTTTGCAAATACTTGGATTATGGGCAATTAGAAATAAGGTAATGATAACCGGAAAGAGAAAATGAACTAAATGCGGTTGGAGTATTACAGTTTTCGACTAAGTTAATATCCTTCTATTTTTAGAAATTTTCATTACACAACCAAGGAAAAGAATTCAGGATTGGCACATACACAGTTACATGGATGGTAGCAAAACAAGATGAGCTGGTATCGATTTAAATGTCAAAGCATAGAATAATTTAGTTACTTTTTCTGTAATGTATAAAAAAATGAAAAAGCTCATAACACTAGCGACAGTTTTGGTGTTGAGGTGGTTCTGAAATCTTAAAATTTGAAGTTATATCAATGAAATTAGCATTCAGAGAATTAATACATAAACCTAGGCTCTTGTTATCCAAGATAATGTAAGTTTTGATAATGGGATCATATCTGAACTCTGGGAATCGCAAATTATTACATTGAGGGTTAAAACGAGGGTCGCACAGAGGTCCCAAATGAAGTTAAAATGTTAAGAATTTTGCTTAATTTGAATTCAACGAGCAGTGATTTGTCCGCTTTGTTTCAAAACTCGATTTCCATATTCGACCACTGGATTGGTTATGTCCCTTTGAATTAATTTATATTTTTCGCAGGTCGAGATACTAGCAGTGCTGTTTTAAGCGTTTAATATTCTATGATTTCATTTGAAATGACCTCCTGATATGAACAAAAATTCACATCAATGCTGGCTATTGCTCTTAGCGGAGAATTGATGATGAGTTTCGGAATGGTAAAAAATTTTAAAAATTAATTTCTTGTAGTCCCTTTTATTACGTGTTGGAATTTCCAATTAACCACCATGTTAGAGTAACCTGTATTTAACTGTTGTCTAGTTTGTTTTATACAGATTTGCAAATATTTTTAAAATTAATTGAAATTGCTCTATGTGACATTATTTTTCATTCGAATTCTTACCCTAACCATCTGCAATCGGAATATTTCACTCCGCTATGCATCTAAGGCGCACCTGCAAATCGAGTTTTGATTTTCACTCGCCTCTGCAGAATCAATCACCAGAAACTGCCGCAAGTGTCATAGAAGAAGGATTTAAACTAAACATGTGCAGAATATAATACAAAATACATATTATTAAAGCCCACAATAGCCAAAAAATTACAGTCGTTTGCTGAAAAAGTGCTCCTAACGTATGCTAGTTGACAAACCGTTAAAATGATAGTAATAATAATAGAATTTGAAATTTATAGCAAGATTTAAAGATGACAGTGAACGAGGGCATAGCTTTGAGTTTAATGCAATATTTGCATTAATTAATGTCTTTTAAGTGGTAAGATATCTAGTTTGGCCCGTCAGGCCCGTCACAGCCTGATTGACTGACATGTTTACGCTAACACGATCTAGCGTAGTATAATCAACAATTCCCTAATCTCTATTTTTACTCGCCAAATATGGGTGGGGTGAAATTAAAATAGAGACAAAAGGTTTACTTTTAAATCAAGGCTTTAATTGGGCCTTTCGGAAATTTTTAAAATTCCTATCGGGTTCCCCATTTTAAATATTTACATTGGAAAGAAAGGTTGCGGTATCCCGATTCCAAGTTCATAGAATATTCTCTTTAAACGAAATTAGAAATGGCCATGGTGAAAAGAATTTAGAATAAATTTAAGAAATCCCATTTTTATGTTTCTTTAAAGTTGATAAGTTGAAATTGTAAATTAAGTCTAATCAAGTTTAACATTTCATCAAACAATCAAAATTCACTTAAGAGATGTTGAGAAGTTGAAGGAAAACAGATTCCTTGCATCATTTAAATGTTCCTTATTTGTGATTTACTCAAAGACAACTGCAGTAGAAGCAAACACATTAAAATTTGATTTTGATAAACGCATTTCCTAATCCTACAACGATCATTATCTTACTGAGTTCGAGGGATGTAAGTTTAAAAAGTAGTCTCTCTTATTTTCCAGGATATTTTTCCTCTAATTTCCAAATATATGATGGAAATATGACATATAATTATATTAATTTCTGCATCCTTACAGATACTTAATTTTATGCCTTAAACTTGACCTTATTATCGTAAGGGATCGGAATCATGTGGCTTCCAAATCTCTATGTTTCCTTTTGCAGACAACACTTGATATTATTGTTTCTATTTACTCCTTGCGTAGCATACACAATCGAAGAATGTCATTTATATGAGAAGAGGAGAGAAGCAATCACAAGAGTAGCTATAGTGGACATACCAAAACTGACATTATTTAATCTGTAATCTCCTGACATCATCCCGTTTCTTATTAAGCTATATGAACTAAAACAAAATGTAAATGATTTAATTTAAAAATATTTTGTTCACATTCCTGAAACTGTTCTGATCATGCTCACCAGTTCTGTTATGAATTTCTTGTTTTATTGCTTCATTTTCTCCGAGTATTTATACTTAAATTACATTGGAATCCATGCGATCTCTTTGTGTTCGACAGTGACCAATTTCTCATAAACGACAAATTCACAACCATCTCTTAGGTGCCATATTTGCGTTTTTAAACCAGGAATTACACCACACAACTAGCACTTCTTATTACTAACTAAGATGTCCACAGTATTAGGTGCTCTCGGAAAGGATTCGAGAGGTCAAAACCTTACCCCAGACACGCTAAATTGCCAGTCCCATCAGAGTTATAATTCATAAGAGTAACTGATTATGTCTATTCCCGAAAGTACACTTTGAACTGCAATTTAGAGAGTCTGCTTCATTGAAAGAAAGGCAAATTTCGAAGATTTATTTTGCGCCAAAATTTTAAGAAAGGATAAAATAGTCTGTCAGCTTGGAGATATAATGAGTGGCACATCATGTAATGAATTACACTTAGTCTGTAAAATGTTATTTTTCAATAGAGCCAACCTTATTCTTATTTACCTTACCCTTACCTTTATGGCAAATGATCGATGCTTTGAATCGGAAACCACTTTGGCTGCCAACCTAATGATTACTTCGAAGAATTGCGTATAAATTATAAAACGAGATGTGGGTGTTTAATAAAGTACATTCCTGAAGTTTCATTTATTTCAAGCCTCAAGAAAACTCTGCTTTCAAAGTCATCTTGAACTAAAAAGAAAGAAAAGGCAAAATTAGTACTTAAAGTCTAAATCCTGGAATATATCTCCTTGAAGTAATTAATTTGGTAAAGACTTGTTTTTCTTTGGCAAAGTGAATAATCGTTTGGGAAAAAACATCCTCAAATATCCTCTTCAATATTATAAAAGATTGCGTAGGCTTACAATCAAAACAATTTTGTCAATGTCAGCGTGCTTTTAGTTAAATAAAAACCGAAGACGAAATTAAACAATAAACATAATCGTTCATAATTTTGCATTTTTGAAAAAGTTTGAAACTCCCAATTAGCTATTTTCATGCATTTTCAGCTAATTTAATAGCCAATATATAATCCATATTTAAACTAAATAATAGAAATGATTCTTTAATTTTAAATACGTTGTTTATCTTAAGAAGTCGAAATAAATTTTCAAATAAACGCCATACTTTATCCCATTTGGCCAAAATATCATTAAAACTACAAAAGGACTGAATATTTTAATAAATTCAGAGCTATGGTAAAAATACTACAAAGTGGTGCATTTAAGTACAAATGAACCAGTTACTGTAAGATAATCATAGAGAAATAGACATAAAATTTCTATTCAATAAATTTGATAGTTACTAAGATTCCACGACTGTAAAACGTCCTTCATACTTCTTATGCCGGGATTTTTTCGCACATTGTTTCTCCATCTTCCGTATATCCGGCCTCTCGTCAACTTTATGAACAACGTAGAAGACCGGTTCATCGGAGCTAGAAGAAGATGTTTGCTTTCGCTCAAATCCTGCTCTAGAGGAACTCGGTAATTTTGGTTTGGGATACTGCTTCTCGTACATAATGGGCTTGGGCTGTTGATCATGTCGACGACTTCGCCTTCCATGAGGAAGTTCTTTAGGTTCCCTAAATTCAATCACTACTCTTGGAGACATTGGTTTCGCTCTCATCACTCTTTCAGTCTCGATGGATTGATGATGAAGAGTGATACAGGGTTCTCTTTTGATAACCCTAAAGTTAGGAGGATCAACATTAGAGGTAATTGAAAAAGTATTAGATGACGAAGACGACAGCGAAGAAGGCGTGCAAATGGCCTCAAAATTTATAAAATTTGAGGGGCGTGAGGGATATAGAATTTTCTTTCCCCCTCTCTGTTGTTTCCTACAATCTGAATGAGAACGTGCTTGTGAAGAGTGGATATATTTACCAGGAGATTTTTTCTGAATTTGTCGCCGCGTTGGTGATGGCGATAGCTGGTAACCTGGAATGTAATGACTTGCAGGAGGTTCAAATTCTTTTGGTTGTATTTCCACTACCCGTTCTTCACTCTTCGATCGTCGGGGTCTTGATCGGCGTCCCTCTTGTCTTGTTGAGGAGGGTCTTTGATGTGAATGCAAATCTCTATGATGACTGAAAGAGTCCTGTTCGCAAGGTTGTATTTTTATCGACACACGCATCACCAGGAGGCAGTGGGGAAAACCCTAATAAAATGCGCTTATATAATTTCGGGAACCACCAATTACATTATCAACTCAAGGTCACGTGTAATACAGGTTTCTACATTTTAGGTAGGAAATAAACCTCGCTAATTTGGGACAATTATTGATTTTGTTCGTGCGACATAAGTAATTTCATATTTAACTTAAAGCAGATCGATCTTTATACTTATTTTTTCGGTATTTATGGGGATATTTTGAAAATATACTTATTCCATTGTTCGACACTATTTGTTATAGAATCCTCTTGATTCTTTTATTGAATGATGTGACGAACTCAAAAATAAATGGAATCGATTTATGCAGCTAGAGGGAATGTCAATATGACCAGTGGTAAATATTTGCGAATACGTCATTTTAGAAGCAGTCTGACATCTCAATTTAATTTTTTCGTGATCTCTTATTTACTGGTTATGCAATGGCAATTTTTACTTACAGCAAATTAGAATATTTAAGAAATTTTAATTTTATAAAACTTGCCTTAAAAAATGGAACCATTCTGCAGTTTAGATACGAAGTAAAGTAATGCGGGTAAAAGAACTGAACTCTAACTACTATAAGTTGCCTGACTTTTCATTCTGATTCTTATTATTTGATTGGCCAGATTATTCAATTTCAAAATTTTCCTCAAATCAACAATCTCCATTCTGACACCCGCATATCCTCTAAAATGACTATTTCAATTTACGCGCAATCGTAGCTTCTCAGAGTTTTCTACGTGATCTCATCAAGGGGTACTATCTCTAGGTCTTATTAACCTCAATCTACAAGAATATTGGCCGTACATGACGGGGGCCATCTGCGGGCAGATGATGAAAGAAATCTTTGTTGTTTACATGACTTCCAGTGAATCGATTGCATTGTCAATCCACCCTCAGACATTTTCCCACTTGCGAATATTCAACTTTATCGCAGAACATCTGCTCGGAACGCGTTTGAATTTGCCTTAACAACAAATTTGGAATGCTTGACTGGTGCAGACTGTGACGACCTGCTAATAATTTGCTGACTAATATAAGAAAAATAAAAAAGCATTAACGGAACGACAGACTGAGAAATCGGTAGTAGCGAAGTGGGTAATTAGGAATATGTGAGAGATGATATAATTAGCTATTCAAATGACTGTGGCTACGACTACCTTTAACTGGATGTAATAAAACGTAAACATTTCTCTTCTGTCCTTTTATCGAAAATGGATGGCTCCAGACTTAAGGAAGTCACTAGAAAAGGGATGAATGACGAAATATGGTTACATAAATTTATAAAAAATAGGAAATTTAATAGGTGTATTAAATATATGCAATATAAAGTAAATAAGGGAAAAACACAACTCTACGGATATGATTTTAGGAGTTCCTCTAACAAGTTATGGGGTAAAGTTCGATTTCTCAGACATCTTTTTACAAAGAGCTTGAGTTTTGAAGGCTATGTGGTGTCTTGTTTTTGGAGAAGTCAAAATTTTTTGCAGGAATAATATCGACAAATCCATCATCACGTTTCGAATTTATGGAATCATAATTAAATAGAGCGATTATATTCTAGGATTTTACCTCTCTGCCTGAAATACTTCTCAGTTCCATAAATCGGTGGTTGGTTAGTGGTTGGACTTGGACATTTTATGAAAATGGCTCCCATCTTTCTTTTTCCGATCTGTGAGTGTCTACTATCACTGATAATATTTAAGTAGCAGGAATCATTTAAGACTTACAACTTGTCTTATAAATAATCAACAAATGTAGGGTAGATTAACACGATCTAATTATGACGTAATAGTAACGTTAAGATTGAGGGAGTTCAATGCTCACTGGGGTACATTCAATGAAGTTAATGGTCGACCTTTCATGATAAAGCCTACAAGAGAAGAGATATACGCTGAAAATTAAGCTAGAAAATTTTTATCCTAAGAAGTCATTATATCAAAAGTGAATTTTGATCTCACTTTTACCATTAATACATTGGCATTGAAGTTGAAATATATTAATAAGGTAAAAGACTGGACTCACAGAAAACAACCAGCAAATCGCGATTTGAATAAATGTCATTCCCATTAAAATCTGAATTGTGTCGCCTTATAGTGGAAACTTCTATAAATAGATTAAAGAAGTGCTGTCACTTTTAGTACAATGTGTACAATTAAACTTATTTTAGCAATCATATGCTCGTTTATTTATAAAGTTAATATATATTACACTATTCGGATAAGCGAGTGCAAAAATTTGAGAATATAATATGTTGAGTTGATTTAATGTTGGCCTAAATTTTTGAAATTATCGATTGCTGTAGAAAGGAATGCAAACCTTTCCTTATGGAGGTCAAAGTCTTGAGCAAATGTTACCCGTCTTCTTCAAAACCGGATTCCAGGTAATCCAAATGCTTTCAGATATTATTTTTCACGAAGGTTCTAAAAATAAAGACACGAATATCAAGGGGAGGTCTTTATTTTTAAGGACGAAATCATTTAATATCAATTCCCGTATTTCACATTTATGGTTAATTGGAAACCATGTAAATCTACAATAACTGACAGCCATTCATCAAAAAATAGACTTTTGTATTTCAGTATTTATTTATGCATTGTGATTGTGAATTCAGCATTATCTGGTAAGTAAATAACATTAACAAAGTAAAATATAGTAATCTTCAAATAGATCGTAGCACTATTTTGTAACTCCCAGACGCAATCATGACCTATACTCAATGCTGTGTGCTTCCTCTACTGCTAATGTTTGTTTCATCAAATTTCCTATGAATATATTTTGAATTTTTTTAATATCAAAGATCACTGCAGATATCCGTCTATGTAATGGATCATATGTTTCATTCCTGGTGTTTTTTCCTTGTTATTTTTCTCGTTTTTGCTCATAGTAACACAAAAAAGTTAAAATTTTTAATTGTGGAAGGTAACTGACATCGGATAACAGTAAGTCTAGCAATTGATAAAGGAAAGGGAACCAAAGAGATACAGAGAACAAAGTCAAGGTATGCGTATTCAGTTTCTTCGCATTTTGCTTCCCAGTTTTCGTTCATTGCTTAACGCTCCAATGTTCGGATGTCCAATTTTGGAATATGCACTCACTTTCCTGCATAAATTAATTTTCACTGCTTCCAGCCCTTATTTATAAGTTTTTTTCAAAATAACCGAAATATAAATCGCACTTTTTTTCAATATTTTTTAAATATGTTAAGACTAAGAAGAATTTTTCATTCTTAGTTCTCCATAGCCACGGTTCCTATACTTTAATGACCAAAGTGCTACCTCATTATTATTATTTGTACACTTTGCAACTTTTAATAATGCTATTGTTGATGTAGTTAAGCACAGTGAGCATTGAAATAACCCAATAAAGGTGCGATGGTGTTACAATCTGCCCTTCTTTGTCAAATCTTAGATTCCCTAACACATTGCACTAGTTACAAAAACGACCTGACAACAACACCATAAAAATGACCCAAACCGCTATATCAACACAAGATGCACGTTTTCGTACCGATAGGTCGATTTATATTATGCGCCATTTACAACCGCAATGTAAATAAACTCCTTCGAATAAAAGGGAATTGAAAGGTGGAAAATGACGAATCTTACATATAAGAATTATTTTGGGGAAAATATTATTTTCTTATGAAACAGATGGACTAAGAAAAAACCTTTGACATCAGGAAAACCAGGCTTCAACAATATTCTGCATTTACGAGGCTTTTGGACAGTTTGGTAGTTTTCTACCTTGAGAACTTAAATTCCTGTTTCAACCGTCACTATGCTGATACCTCTCCTCTGCTTTTTGTTCTCTCCTCCCCTCTAATTTCCTCAAGGTTGTATAATATACTCGCCATTCCCCTTAACTCATGTTATCCACATTTCAGAAAGGCTGTGTGATATCCAGAGAACAGGATTCTAGACAGTAAACAATTAACAATGCTTTACACTCTGACATCTATAATTATCAATCATACATCTTTCTTTCGCACAATATAATACCACGTGAACAAGTAAAGACGTATTCATCTGGAGCCTCTGGGTCTTTTGTATTTAGTTCCCATAATGCTTTAAAGGTAATAGGAGATTTAGTTTTCAAATGGATACTAATTTGGTCGAATAGTACATATATAAACAGCATAAATGTAAGAGTCATCGTATTTTTAGTGCTACGTAGGGCTTTCCTAAGTCAAAACTCTAATTTTGCCCTTCCACCAATATGAATCAACGATCATAGTTTCGAAAAAGCGAGTCCGCGGCTAGTCATCAAAATACTATCCGCACGAAGAGTGTGCAATGCGGTGTATCATGATAGATCCCGTTTCATACGTTTAATCACCAAACGAAGCCATCGGCAAGTGCTAGAAGAGAAAGGGGTAAATCAAGAGTGATACAGATAAACCCACTAGAATACACATTCGCGTATTTTGAAAAATAAAAAAAAATACTCAAGATACATCTGACGCATCCCAAAAAGAATCCTAGTTTAAGTCGACAGCACTTTTAAAGTAGGATATTGAGAGACTCAAAAGCTGTTTTGCACAAAGTTTCTTATAACTGACATCCACTGCTTTGGCATTCGAGTAAATAAACTTGGGTGAATTCGCTCCTAGATATATATCTAAATTCTCTGTAGGGCACAGACTGTAATAACGTTGAAAGGAATATTTTTTGTTTAGATTATCAAATCCAGTGAATTGAAGCTGATCCCAGGAATTGTGGAAAGTAGAAGTTTGGTAGATAAGAATTTCAGTAATTAAACAATTTGTTGGTATTATTACCCAAAACGACTAAAAACTTTTATTAGTTTTAATAATGTCAACAAAAGGGTGTGCAACGAGGTATAGAACTTTGGAAGGAGCCAAAAGTAAGCAGAGAATGAAGTCATGAAATCGTGAGTCTTTGCATTCTGAAAGCATGGATTTGTCCACATTCTCATAAAGTGATTTATTTTTTATGTGATGTCCTAATATTATATCCAAGATATTCAGAATCTGTTAACTGGCTAATTTTATATTGTAGTTAGTCATGCCACCACGATTATCTGTGCCTTTTTACTGTCTCAAAAAGGTAGACGGAACTAGCAACGATGTATTTAACTTAGCGCACTTTACTTCAGTTCACTCAAGATGAAATAAGAATTTTAAAGTGTCAGCGTTCTAAATATTTTGCACATTTTAAATTTCTTTCTTTTTATATAGGATTTACAGTGGCTCAATACTACTCTACAACACGAAATTGATTAAGCAGATTTCTCCGCTGTCTTTAATTGCCATTAGTAACCGAATGTACCTGTCAATGACTGTGAGAAAGTGCAAGCGAATGACATTGGCACGACAAATCATTCAGTTCACTTAATCGGCCAACGGGATTCGAATATAATGGATATTAACTCAACTAGAAACTGATGGATCAAAGACAAAATTAAGCTTTGAGCTTTTTAGATATAACAAATTAAAAATCTAAAGGAAAAATTTTTTATTAATTAGAATAAAGTACAATAATTGACTTTCTGACTTCAAATCGGGCATCCATTTCCTTTTTACTGAAATATTTTCCTCTTTCCACCGTCCAGTTGCAATCCCAAGATTGAAAGTGGTTTCACATTGCCGTTGATCATGATAGCATTAACGGAGAGACAAACGTCTTTCAGTACTACTAACAGTTGATCAGTAGACTTAAAATTGAGAAAAATAATTTGTGCGCAGCCTTGAGAAAATTCGAACACTTATTACAACATGGAAAGGATAAGCAAGGTGTGAAAGATTATTTGCACTTTGATTTCCCGAGTGCGGCGTTCATGTTTGCCGCAGTTTCAAATTCTGCGCAATTGAATTAATGCATTTAAGTATTACATTTTTCATCCAAGAAGATTTTAAAAATTCAATTTCTTGTTTATTCCCTTCTCAGTCATTACAGGTTCTCTTCATTTTAATGAACAAATGATAATTACTTGGGGAAAGTTGCAATTTAAAACTGATGATGATAGTTAATTTAATTTTACAACAGTGTCGTCTCTTGGATCAAAAAGTGTTGAAGTGAGAAATTTTAGAGGGCTTTTATTAGGGAAAAATTTGAAGCAATCCAACAAATAATTTCTTGTTAAGAATATTTCGTGGTAGTTTAATGAAATACTCTATTAACTACCTGGAAACAAAATAGCTTTGAAGGTGGTGTAACCATACTTATGCACTTCCAGAAGCTCTTGATTATTTGCTTCCGAGCAGAAGCATATAAATTAAAACCTAACTTCAGTGCAACTTGCGACTCAGTGGAATTCAAACGTACTGATTTCAAATATCCCTCATCCAGAAGATCCTTTTCTTTTAGATTCAAAAGTAAAAAGACTTCTTATCCCACTCTCTTCAATTAATATTTCTTTATCGATTGGTTTCATTGTTACCAACCTCCATTGTTAATATATATATATATGATGAATATATATATTCGTTTATTTATATTAAAAATTATTCTCGATCTTCAAATGTTAGTAAACTGAAGAGATCTGACTGTTGGATTTAACAATTTTTTGAGCAATTTAATTAACCTTTTCGAATATGACTTCTCCAGCGGCTTTGAATTGTAATGTTTTAATCTGAATTTCATATCCAGAGAGGAACTTGCTGTTGAAGACTATTGTTGTCAACAGACAGATCATACCAATTCTTAAATTCGGTTGAACATATTTGACTTGATTTGCCCCAGCCATTCTCTTTGGTAAGAGTCCTAGCATCCGGAGATGTGAAATATTATTCGCTTTCGTTGCACTCACGCTAAATTATTATATTCTATTAAAAATACTCGTCTTTTACTTCTCTGAAGACTGGTTATTTTCATTATATCATTCATAGGCGATTTTTCCTGGACCGGGCTTCAGCATTTAAGGCAATTTGTTATGAAGTTTCTAAGCTGAAAAAGACAAATATGCTTCATCGTTGCATATTTAACGATCCAGCTCTAAGTTGTCTGATGTCAGAAGAAAGCTAATTACTAGAGTTGCGCAAGTTCAAAAAAGAAATCGTAATTAAATCACGCCCAATTTTATTTTGAAAGAGTGTTTAGTCGATAAAAGTTAAGATTTACAGCTTTGAAATCAGCTGAAACCTACCAAATTGATGAAGTTTTATTTATATGCCTGCACAAGTGCAAACGATAGGGCTACCTGCTTCTAGCAAATGCTTCAGATGAAGGGCAAATACGATTCTTTACCTGAACTATAAGAACCCAATTAAAATTAAACGAGGACAATCACCAATTAAATCTGAAAATTTTAAATAGATCGAAAGAATGTCACCATCCCTATGTAAATGGTACATGAGAAAAAATAAAAATCAAGGTATGATATGAATATAATACTTTTTTGAAATTTTAAAGTGCAGGAAGAATCATACTGAATAAAATAAAAGGTGTGGAATTGAATTTGTTTTACCATAACTCGAAAAAAGGAGACCTAACGTGTGCAAACCTGGCTAACTTAACAGAATCTAGTTGAAAGATTTCCCCGACCAAAATTTTAAAAAGGAGCTGGCTAGCAGAAGAATCCACATATTTACGAAGTTAGATAGGCTATGATGGGGGCGCATTTAACTATAATATAATTTTTACCTTGACTGAACTCTCCTACGTGAACCTTGTTACGATCACGTAAACTGCTCAAGCTCACGGAAGATGACTTTTCGGAGTTTTGGAAGAAGAAATGAATTGAGGCTGGAGGGTAGACTACCACAATTAAGGAACCGGTAGGTAGGCACTCGAGAATTTGTTCAGCAGTCCAGTGGATGAATTATAAAATTTAAATTTTGAAATAAGAAGCCATCAATCACCCATGAAGTGAACAGTTTACACTCGAGTTCGAATTTTGATCCTACTGCGCTTTACCCGATTTCGTTGATTTCCCGCGATGAGAGATTGTGAAAATTTTATCATTATTTTCTGTTATTATAATATAGTACCAATACAATATGTAATATACAATTTAATACTCTGCTGTTTAGTTTTTTATTTATTTCCCATGACAGGGCTAAAAAACTCTACAATCTTTTATCATGGGGAAACATCCACAAATAGGATGTGAAAGTTCGTAAAGGGAGTATGTATGTTTTCCAAGTATTGTGGCATCATGTAGTCCAGCTACTCGGAGGCCGGGTGCTGGGGTATAACCAGAGGCACACGATGACTTTCACCAGTTCTGAGAACCACTCAATCTAACTTACCGTTCAACCAACTGTGAATACATGATTTCCGCTAGAAGAAATGGTAATTATTTTCCCCAGTTAGAATTATTTCTTCTATGAATAAAAATGCAGTTTCCTTCCTAATTCCCCACTGATAAAAGACATTTGGTAATGATGTCTATTTGTTTAAGCCTATTCTGATTGGGATGGAGTTTCGTTAAAACACGTGTGTTTACTATATCATGTCTTGTGTTCTGCCTTGGGTTATTTGCTTCTCCGTTAAGTTGCCATATTACTGAGTTTTTTAGATTATTAGCTCTGCGAGATAACTACTGGCACCTCTAGTTTGTTACCTCATAAAAGATTCTGGTGACATAGTGGTGGACTCAATCGAAACTGCGAAAATTGCGGTCATTGTTCGAAGTATCATGAAAAAAATGAATTTATCGAAACCTGATAAGGATTCCGAAGAATACGTTAAGAACGTCGGTGAGTTCCATTATGAACCCTCCGTTGGTGAAGTATTTGCGACGTGGTATACTCGCTAATTGGAGCGTCTATGAAAATGGAATGGCAGGGTTGCATGACAAAACAAGAATCACCATTCTGTCCCGGAAGTTCAATGAAAGTGACCATGATCTCTACCTGACCTATTCACTAACCTCTTTTGAGGAGAAGATCAAAAAGTGCGAGGTAAGTGGTGACAATACCTCTCCTTTCAGTATTTGTTATTAGGGTCTATATTTGGCCACACGCGAAGGTGAAGATATTCACAAGTATTCAACCATTGTGAGTCGAATGCACAATGCATTCTCGTATGGGTTGTTAAATGAGCATCAATTCAGGTGCTTTGCATTCATTCAGGGTCTTCGTCCTACGTGCTATGCGGAAATTCGCCTGAAATTATTGTCTGTTATAGATGAGAACCCAGACGTCATGTTATATAATCTGGTGGATGAATGTAACAACTTTCGGAGACTCATCGTTGACTCGAACATGGTTGAAAGCAATGAAACTCAAACATCCCTAATCAAGAAACCCGAAATTGATCGATAGACTGAAGATAACCCGATGTCGCAGCCGTAGACACAGCAGACTTATCCCTCTGACCCTAATTATGAACCGAGGTGCCGATTTTGTGGTGGTTTGCACCTCTACAAATGTAGCCCTTTCTTTAGACATCAGTGACAAGACTACAATTCGTATGGACACAGAGAAGGGTTCTGTCGGAGCTGTCAACCCAAGCCACAGGAGAGGTCTCTATCAGGCTCAACATTCTCAAGTGCATGGCATACCAACCACGATGCTGGTTAATATAAGTACACGTTACTGTGAAACCCTATGCCTTAATGGCGTATTTCTTGAGCTGCAGGTTGACACTGGGTCGGACATCGCCATAATTTCAAATGAGGCTTGGAAAATTTTTGGTAGCCCCAAGCATGATACTGTTCCTTTTAAAGTATCTAGTGTCTCAGGTGAAATAGTGCGACTGTCGGGAGCGATGAAATGAGACAACCGTCAAAAGAAAAATCGTCGCCACTGTATGTTATGCAAATGATTGCGATATCAACCTCCTCGGGTTGGACCGGATCGACATGTTCAAGGTTCTCGAGTCGAAAATCCAAAGTGTAATCTGCTCACAAATGCGAATAAAAGAGATGATGAAGTGATTTCCATTCTTATTCGAGGACACCTTGGAAAGTGAACACAAAGAATCCCAGGTTTTTTCTGAAACCAGGGGCAAATGGAGTGTTCCGCCCGAAAAGACCAGTATCCATTGCAACAATGTAGGTTTTCGAGGACAAAATGGTGCATTTAGAACAGATGGGGGTATTGCAACCTGTTACATGTTCGAAATGGGCTACCCCAATTGTGGTGGTACGAAAGGCAAATGAGTCGACACGTATCTGTGAAGATTTTTCTACTGGACTTAACCCATTGTTGGAGGATGATCACCAATCGCTATCTGTAGGAGACACAATTTTCATCATCCTTCTTTTTGGATGCCTACTTTTAAATCGAAGGTGAGCCAGAGAGTCCTAAGCTTCTAGTGATCAGCACTCATCAGGGACTATTCCAGTATGGGAGACTGCCTTTCGGAATCAAGACAGCCCCAACGATTTTTCAGCAAATTATGGACAACATGATATCCGGGCTAGTGGGTACCGCAGCTTACTTGGTAAATCAGTCGTAGTTGGAGATTCGGAAGAGGAACCTCAAAGCCGCATCGAAAACTTCTCTAGCGTTTCGAAAAATATGGTTTCCACCTCTGGACTGATAAATGCCAGTTCTTCCTAACCTCTATTAAATTTCTTGGATCCACGTTTGATTCAACTGTCTGCCGTCCTGACCTCGATGAAACTTGCACTATTGTCAAGATGTCTGCTCCAACAAATCCGAGTTTGCTTCATTCTTTTCTTGGTTTATTATCTTATCATAATTCCATCTTATATTCCTTACACGAATACAAAGCTCTCCTTAATAAACTCCTGCGCAAGGATACGCTGTGAAAATGGTCATTTGCATGCAATGAGGCTTTCGAGAAGTTTAGGTTGATACTGAATTCGGAGCTGATGCTGACTCACTGTGATCCATGTTTGCCTATGGCCCTCACAACTGACGCGTCCGGTTACAGAATTGGGGTGCTCATCTCCACACTTTTCCGAATGGTTCTGATAAAGCGATCGCACATATCTCCCGTGCTGTTACTCTGGCAGAGAAGAATTAGGGACAAATAGAAAAGGAAGCACTAACCGTAATGTATGCAGCAAGAATTCCCTAAGTACATACATGACACGCGATTTACATGCCTAACGGACCACATGTCGTTATTGTCAATACTTGGCTCAAGAAAAGGAGTCCCAGTTCATTCTACAAATTGTTTTCAAGGTGAGCACTCACGTCAATGAGTTATGACTAGGATATCAGGTATCAGGAAAAGGAAGATTTCGGGCAAACCGATGATCTATCTCCCTTCATCGATAATCAGCGCTCACAAAACAAAGAAACAGTGGTCGAAAGATGTTAAGTACATTCCGATATCAGTAGAGGACATACGAAGGGAACGAAGAGAGATGCGATTCTACAACAAGCGTAAAAGTATATCTAATCCCTGTGGCCTTCATTTTCACCAAATGACAGTCTACTTGAGCTTTACCGTTGACGAGCTATAATGATGGTAGTTGACTCTTGTTTAATGTTTTTGGATAAAGTTACTGCTTCGTCTGCTCTTAGAAATAAGATCCTACAACAATTTCACTCAGGCCATCCTGAAATAAGCCGTCTGAAATTTACAGCCTTAGAATATGTTTACTGGCTAGTCATGAACAAGGACATCAAATATGCGACAAATGCCAGCAGGCGGCAAAGAACTCCATTCGCCAGGATCCTGTACTATGGCCACAGACGGAAATCCCGTGGACTAGGTTACATGTCGATTTCGCGGATCCGGTAATTGGTATCATCTATTTAGTTGTCATTGGTCCATATTCTAAATGGCCAGGAGTAGTACCACAAACTGTGGCAACAAGCGGCAAAACGATTGGAGCACTGGATCGAATCTTCTCAACACACGGATTACCAAAGTCTCTAGTTTCGGACAACGGAACACAATTTACGTCAGTCGATTTTAAGGAGTTCCGTGAGCAACGGTCAATCGAACACATCAGAATCCCTCCGTACCGCCCCCAGCCGAATGGACAGGCAGATAGATTCGTCGATACGCTAAAGAGAGGGAACTATTGAGAAGGTATTGTAAAATTTCTTGTAGAGATACAAATCACCTCCGCATCCTGTGTTAGGGGAAAAATCCCCGACAGAAGTGTTTATGGATCGAAATGTGAGAACAGTGCAGGAAGTGAAGCTGCCGAAGAGAGCTCTGCCGTATAGGATGAGCCATAATCAGAAGAACGATTTTGCTGTTGACACACCAGTTTATGCTTGTAATTATCGGCTGGGTCCCCAATGAGCAGCTGCGATTATTACAAACCGATATAGGAGCATGATTTACGGTGTTGAGGTCATAAGGGCATGTAGGACCACCATTATAATTAACTCTGTCTAAGACTTGCGAAACCATCTTATAGCAAATGTTATTTTTCTTTCTATTCGTTACTTGATACATTTAATCTTATTCACACTTTCTAACTTCGATCTCAGGTTAAAGGTGGTTATGGCTCTAACGCGTGCATTTAGAACACCGATGAAACATTTTCGCCTCCAGGCCGATTCAGCCTCCAAGACCTATAGGAGAATTGTCTACGATGAGAAATGCCAGCAGAAATGATAATTAATTTCTCCCACTTCTGATATTTATTCTGTAAATAAAAATGTTGTTTACTTCATTTCCTCACTAATAAAAGGTAATTTGCAATTATGTCTATCTGATTAAGTCGATTGAGATTGAGTTTCATTAATACACGGATGTTTACCATTACGTACCTCGTATTCTCCTTTAGGTTATTGGCTTCTGTTTTAAGTTGCCATATCACTGAGTTTTCCAGATTGATTTGTTCTGCGAGATCACTGCTGGAACTTCTAGTCTGTTACGTTATAACAGTATTCGATAACGAGATTAAATTAAAACTTGTGAGTTAATCATTTGAGTCCCAATCGATCTACATCAGTCTGATTTTGCTCACTTGTTTTACCCTCTTTTTCCTCTCTTTCCCGTGACTGAGGAATATTTAGTTCGTGAAAAGGCTTTTCACTCCGTTACCGAATAGAAAAATCTATTTAATATTTACATAGTTTTTCTAAACGACTCTTCTCTCGAGTGAAGACTGGCCTCGACGCCTCTCTGTATTTGGCTACTTATTAGGCGATTCAGGACATTATGCCACTGTAATTCAAATTACTGATCTCTTTAAAAACGAAAACGAGATGGATGAGTAGTGCTAATTCTTAGTTCTGAATGATAGGTTAGACAAATAAAAGAGATCTTATTGGTCGTTAATTTAACTTGAAAATCCTACTCTTAAAATCCTCTTACATTCAAAATAGAAGATCTTTAAATGTTTGAGTTTTGTAAGCACTCTAGAGGGAAGCGGTGCCCCTTAAGTGGACTTAACAACTATGGCATTTGGTCTTAGCAAGTTAAATTCTTTTAATTTTTAATATACCTAATTATGATTACAGGATTGGCTTTCTTCTAAAGTGCCAAAAGCAGTAATCCAAATGGTAATATATCTGAAGGCCATTTATTAACTCAAACTTTGTAAAAATTAATGCAAGTTTAAAAGCAAACTTTCGAAAACGGAATTATAATAAAATTGTATAAAATTATAATTTCCATCAAAAAGACATCTCCGTAAATCATATGTGAATCCGGTCTTAAATCAGATAAAAATTTAATTTCTGGCTGAGCTTAAAATGACTCTATATATCATGACTTGGCGAATTCAGGGAAATGTTTTACTTTCCACATCTCTGACTGCTACTGGACTATTTGTTACATCTTTCTGTTTGTGCGCTGGCGGTGCGAAGTCATAGGTCACAGGTTTGCTGCCAGTCGGCGCGGAATGAATAACCACACTAGATTAGTTCGATCTAACAAACAGGGTGACAAGATTCGCGTTTCTCTTTAAGCAAGAGGTGCACTGAAATGCACGTTCCTAAGTTTGGCTTGTGGTTGTATTTATGTTGCAGTTTCCCTAAAAATCAAATACTTTTAGTCTATTCGGTTGAAAATACTTATAAACGGTTTGAAATAGATCCCTACTGGCTAAGATAATAAGTAGATAAAACGGTACAGTACTTCTTTTTCAGGATGCAAAATTTAGCTGCCCATTCACGAGCAATTATTAAGATCGAATAAGGAGAACACTATTATGAAATGAATGACACAATTTACACAAATGGAAATTACATATTATGTGCATATCGATCAAATTTTCCGGTGTTTACGTGGAGAATAACACATTGCGGTTACGAAATAATATAACGGTGCCAGTTTAGAATTTGCGCTGTATCTGCCAAATTTAAAAAATGTGTGAGTTAAATATACAAACTCATTAGTCTGTGAATCGATATTATTACATTCTAAATGAAATTGTCTAAATCCGAACTTACTTTTTTATTTCCCCCTCAAGTCGCCCTCTTGATAGGTTCTTATTTCGATACCTTATATATTAAGGGTTCAGCGACTCCAAATAGATGTTTCAGCGTCGCCCTGCTCAGTTATTCCCAAATATTTAGGCGTTTTGAAATTAGGCTCCTTCAAATCAGACATCTTCTCTCTGACTGTGAGGGAATATAATAAGTACAATTGGCGTCTGATTGTCCTCAAAGCTGAGTTGCAGATGTATAAAATACATTTGTATATCTCAAGCATAGGAGATTCTTAATAGTAAAAGACAAAAAGAGCAACTGAGGTTATATAAAATTTTTTGATTTTAAGACTGGAAATTTTTATTCCACTTTTCTTTCCCTGTTTGGAAAGGCAAGCAAACACTATCTGTGACTTTTGAGCAAATTGATTAAGTATATGGCCGCTAGTGACGGTCCAATGACGATTCAGCGCCCAATTTTAGAAAATGCGACAGTTCGAGATGAAAGCTTGTTGTGGTTTTCAGCAAAGAACGGTTTATTCAAATGAATCTGAATTCCAATTTTTCCTCGTCAAATACCGCATCAACCAATTATCATCAAATATCTCAAATCTGGAAAACGTTAAGCGCTTGCAATCATTGGGAAGTCTTTATTTCACTTTGCTTTCTTCATACATGCTGCATGAAGAGCAAGCATATGATTTAAATGTTCTTTATAAAATCCAACATGCAGTTCAAGTTTATATCTTTTAGGTAATATAATAATGTGCAAATATCAGAATTAAGTTGTCTGCCATTGAAGTTAGCTACGTTCATATCTGTTTCTTTATGTCTCATTCACTTCCATTTTATCCCTCATGTGACCACCTGTATTCACTATGTGTCCTTCCTTGTATGCATTCCTACGGCTTTAATTCTTACCTGTTATTATATCAAATGCATTGTTATGTAATTCTTTGGTAACCTATTCACTACTGTGCGCGAGCGAAAATGTCTTTGAGACTCGAGTGCAAAATACAAAAAACTTCCCCATATTGCTTCGAAGATTGACTAGACATCTGTATCTACTCATATAAACTCGTGAACTTTAGAATGAGCACTTTCTTCAACATTGAACAAAATTGAACGGATTCGTAAAACTTGCGTTGGCTGGGCGTGGTAGTGTATATCTGCAATCCAGCTATTTGGTAACTGGGTGATAGGAATTTTCGCTTTTGAATGACAAACCGCTTACTTAATCATATCGGTGACCAACATTTAAAACACTGATTCTTTACTTGACAACCTGACTTCTAGTCCTGCTGCCTCTTAAAAATGAAATGTCTATCCCTTCATAAGTGTTTGGGTGTTTATCTTCGTTAAAAATCGAAATCAGTTTTACTATACCACGAAAATAAGTGAATAAATAAATAAAACCTCTGATGATTAAGGCATATGTGAACAGAAAATTTCATTCAATGCAACTAGTGTAATTATAGTTAAACCTTGCGTTTTTAAATACCTCAAGGAGATGACAGGTGGTCGTGGTTAGGAAAGTATAGAGATTAAATCTCCTTTATCTCAAAATAAATAATGCCGACAACTACACATTTCATTACTTATCTCGTATCTTAGTGATTATTTAATTAAAATGGACTCAAATATTAAATAATTACAGTTAACTAATCGATGATTTCCAATTTCGAGAAACATTTGATGGGAGCTAACAACAGTTCCAAATGATAGAAAACAAAGGGTTGCCTAGGTCAACGTGTATTGAATAGACTAAGGGGGAATTCGAGCAAGTAAGAAAGATCGAAGAGAGAGAGAGAGAAAAGAGAAGAGAGGGAAGTGTGGGGACAGGTAAATAACAAGCGTGCGTCTGAGCGTGTGTGTATGTGGAAATACAAAGACGGTTTTTTTGAGTCGCTTGAACTAGGACGCGCGTGAGTATATGCGTGCAGATGTACCTTTAAATGAGACGGAACAGTTATTGAAATAAGGAGAATCGATAACCTCATCTAGACTTGAGAGATAGGGGTTTGAATCATAGGGACCTAAAGGCGTCACTGAAGCATTTCCATGAAGAATGCGAATAAATAATAATTTTAGAAAATGCATAGAGTCATCTTCCACATCTGTTAAGCATTTGTATTCAATAAAAACAAATGGAAATAAACAAAGTGTTTATAGAACCTTGCTGTCGTTGTTCTTATCGAAGATTAGTTCATGGTAAGGGCATGTGATCTTGAAATCAATTTGTGTGAATCGGATTATGGAAAACTGATATTTGGTATTTTGCGAATTATGTTGCCGTTTTCTTCCTCTCACAAATATTAAAAGTGATATTCACAACTTAATTAAATGAATATAAAATTTACTACCAAAAGCCCTCTGCCTCAACATGACATTCTAGGAATTAACTTACTGGTGAGTAATAAATTAAAAAGGAATAAAGTTTCTCAACGAAAGGTCGGTTAACTCTCTGTTCCTCACAGGCAACTGATCAAATGATATAAACACTTTACCTCAAGGAGGGAAATCATTTTTCACTAAAATATACATGATAATTGATTTATGGAAATTGCAAGTAACCAAGTCTTGATTTATTTATCATTGTTTTTATTGTCTATGGCATTACAAAATACTTTAGCAAGATATAATCATGGAAAAGCACCCGAATAAGGGGAAAAGCAAATTCCATAGGATTTAAAACGGGGAGGGGGATCCGGAAGTTGATATTGAAGTCAGAATGTCAAAAGTCTTTCTTTGAGTTAAATAAGCATTTCCATAAGGTACATAGGTCACTATTTTCCTGCACATCAATTTTACTTTAAGGTTCGTGGAGTAGATCAAGTTTGTGACATTCAAAACTTGTTGATCAGCTAAATTAATAACGTGGTTTGACATAACACCTCGGATCATTTGTATTTTCTTACGGTCAAGAGCGGAGAGATGAGACTAGAAACAACTTTTAATCGGCAATAAATTAAACAGTAAACATAAATATAATCCTCAATCTTAGTCGGTTTTCTGACAATATTCTATTGAAGCTAAATTTTATTTATAAAATTTTATTTTTCTTTCTTTTAAATAAAATTATCTGATGGAAGTGTTAATTTAGTGATCCTGAATACGATCTTGAACATTTAGGTTTTTCGAATGGTAAATAAGTTTGTTTGTAATCGATGACAACAAAGAAATGAAATATGCTGTAAATAAGTTTTTAAAGGTCTATTAAATGATAAATACTTATAAAGATTTATAAACTTTTCATTATTCTACACTGTGTCAAATTTTTGGAAAGCATGAAGTTCAGAACTTTCTAGTGCAAAGTGGCAGCGATTCAACGGTTCAGATTAACATTAAGACCTTTAATTACTGCCAGAGAGGTCTAGGAAATCACATATGAATACTTATGTGGATATCCGATTTCAAATATGTACCAGGTCGTGTATATCCCTATTTTATAAAAAAATAATCAATAACTAATTAATGGTAAATAGGGCCCATATTTGTTTATACATTTTTTCCTTCCCTCATTACTCATTATTCAGACTAAGCTGCTGATTTATTCTCTTCATTTATAATGCTTCTCAGAATTAAAGTTTTTAAAGTATTTTAATCTTTCAGAGAGTAAGAACAATAGCAAATCCGTTGTCTGTTTTGTTTTTATTCTGAAATTAACGCTATATTAGGCAGCTGCCGGATTAATTGGATCCTTTTTGGTTGAATGCCGATGGCGCAGTGGTTAATGCACTCGTCTGCGAAGTCAAAAGCCACTGATTGCCTACCAGCGCACACCTAGTGAATGGAATTTTTAATTCTCGCCAATAAAGGGATGGCAGGATTCGACCTCATCACCTGGGGAGTATCATATTGCAAGACACTTCTTTAAATATACGAAAGTAATTTACCGCATTATCAGCAAAATTTCTTTTGCGACAATGAAGATACACAGTTAAGAACGTTTTAAATTTTTTGAGAATTTAAAAAAATAGACAGAATAATTCCTACAGATCAAACAAAACCAATTTTCTTCAAACTACCGAAATCAGTCTGGGTATTAATCATTAGAAATGTGTGCTACACGATCAATTAATAACTTGGGAAATAAATTATCATTTATCCATAGCACATGACATGGTGTTGTCAAAATGCAAATTTTATTAATTTATTGTGTGCCTGATAATTAATGTGACGAAGTGAATTTTCCAACATCTATCAACTCATTGATCTTAGAAGCAGATCAAATACAGTCTATTACCGCGTCATCAATGTTTTCAACACTTAAAATTAATCAAAATACCAGCGAAAACTATTTGCAGATTATAAAAATTGTTTCCAGGTTGAATGCACTTAAATTAGGATAAACTTCTGCTTTGATGTTATAATACTTGACCCAGAAGAGCCCATCAAATACGATAATGAACCAGATTTCCAAAAAAATTTTAATTTCTCTGGATTTCTTGTACTCCTGTAGATAACTTTTTCTTTCTCTTTATGGAAACTACAACTTGACTTCGTGAGGTCGTCTTCATTTTTCAATGTGCTGATGCTTGTGAAATAACGTTATAAAACCTGGAATAAGCCACTTTGATAGGAGTGAAATCGGATCCATTAAGGCATTAATGCGCAGATAACACCCAATTTCTCATATATACGTAATTATACTTAAACAAAGTGAAATCCAATTAATGTTTATATTTGTTGCTTAATAAACAAAATTAATTAATGCGCTATAAATAATGTTAAAGATTTCCATAGCACTCAAAATCTAAAAAAGAAAAAATGACACTTTGATGCAGCAATAACTTTAATTCTAAAAATATCTCCAGTTAGTTTTAATTTTACTTCATTTAGAAAAAACTTGATTCTACTTTTATTTGGAATTAATACCACTTAGACGATTTAGCATTCGTCTACATGGACAGAGAGTACATGGATCTCAGTATCATATTTATTAAGGTAGGAGAGTGGTAAACTGGGAGTTTCAGTCTTGAAGCCATAGCTGTACATAGATTTTCAGAGCAATCGGCTAAAGTTTAGCTTTCAGTGCATGCGAAGTTTTCTTCGAATGGGCAAGATAGGCGGATGACACCAGGTTGCAAAATTTTACTATGGTAAATTCACTAAATGCGACAAATAATTTTTAAATACTGGAGTAATTATATTAATCAATTCTTAGAGATAAAAGCGGAATAAATTTCTCTGAAAAAAGCGCCAATAAGAGTTTTAATTGGTCTTTCTTTTAAGAGTCCAAGTAATTTTCAGATAATTATCAATAATAAATACAATTCTTCTTTTGATTCAGTTTGTTTATAATGCCAGGACATTTACTCTATTTGGTCAAACGGTTCACAGTTTCTGAAATTTTTATTTTCCAGAAGAAGGGATTGTTTATCCTTTGCAAATCGCTGCCTACTTTTGTTCACCGTACGACCAAGATTGATGAAACTAAATGCTGGATTTTTCCTCATTTTCGAGTAGTGATTGAAATTTTCGCCTTTAACCTTCAAAACCAAACATTCATCGTGTCGAAAATCCCAATTCAACTTATGGGAGATTACATGCAAAGACCAGAAGACTCACGACATAACATGTCTTTCATTTAATCACAATTTGGTAATGTAAGACATACGATCTTAAAGTATATTGCCAAAATTACGATCATTTCGATACAATTGACGGCATGGGCGTATCAATTATACTCAAGTCGCCATGTCTGAAAGGGAATTTATCATGTGTTTAGAGCCCGTGGTCCTGGTTATCGCACTATTTGGGGAATATTTGCAGTATATAAAACATTAGAATTGTGAAAAACGTTCTGACGGATATCAGCTTAGCCCCTTTCTTTTATAAAACCCAAAGTATTCAGAAATTGAGCATTTAAATCTGTTGGCATTCGTAATATTTTGTAAATGACATTCTCTTAAAAAAATGGCCTTTGCTTTTTGCGAACTTTGTTATACAATTGATAGCAAAACATTCCACCATTATTACACAATAGCCATTGAGTCTTTGCTTTTCCATTTGAGAAACGTGAATTAACTTTGTCTTACAATTTACATAAATTGACCGGTTACTCCAAAGTAATTATTGGTATCTTAAATGATTCATTTTTCGCCTTGTCAATTTCATTTAAGTTCTTATTAACATCAATGGCTTAAAAGAAAAGCACCCAAAAGCACCCAAAGTCTACCTCGTTGAAACCTAGTAGGAAGGTTTTTCAGAGGACTCCGCTGAGCAAGCACTTTACGCGTTTGACTTCTTAGACCATTTAAGAGCGGTTTTGGCATATAACCACTAGATACTATATTACCATCGCGGAAAGTCTGTAATAAATAAATAAAAAGATCTCAACTTACCTCTTATCTAACTTAAAAACAATTATGTTCTCTTAAAAATAGGGCATGAACTCACTTTTATTGTCCGTAGTTCTGTCACCATTAATATTTAATCCTAGATAAGTGAATGAATTAACATTCTGACCTTTTTTTTCTGACCAAAGAAATATCCTAGTTTATACCTGCACCGTCATATATCCGAGTGATCTTATTCATGCTACAGTGCAGGTTATGCTTTCCTTAAAACGCTTGAGAATATCTACGGGATCCTTAATCGTGCCTTAATAGCTAGTCTCTTTCTGCGTCCACAAGAGGCCGAATTTACTTCATCGACTTCAATTTCGGGTGGTCTCAGTTTGAACAGGACTCTTCTAAAATAAGTTTGAAGGTTAGGATAGAGAATAGAGGCCGTCATCTTGAGTACTTTTGAACACCTTGCTCGATAGGAAAAGTGGTGTTGTTAAAAATATTCTATCAGTTATCTACTCAAGAACGTCCGTAAATCATATTTCGAAAATTAAGCTGTAGATGTGTTGAGAGGGGTTTATTATTATAAATAGTTACACTGCGACCAGTGCTAAGTGAAACTGATTTTTTGAATATTTAGATAAGATTAAATTTAAGACTTTTGTATCTGAACTCTATCTTCATTTAATTGGAAACCTAATTTCGATCGAATTCTGACTTTCATATATAAAGATGAAGTGAAATAAAATTGATTTTTATCATATCGTTACGTCCTGAATGCTATTATTAGTAATTTATTAATTAAAAATAATCCATTTTGAAAGAGAACCAGCTGCACATGTGATCTCGAATTCCAGTTAACAAACGAAGCAAATTGCAAGTTGTGCCACTAGGATTAAAGATATAACTTAAAAAATTCCAATTTCATGGATTATTTGATCAATTTGATCAGGGATAGCAGTTTAAATTTGCATCAAAATCCAAACATATAGGATTGATAAAATAATGCTTACTAGATAGGTGTTCAAAATTTCGAGATTCTTTTTGAATTGAAAGACTTTTATGGGTCAGAGTTCATTTTTCGAGAGCTCTTGAAAAGTATAAATTCAAGCAGATTCTGCTTCAAAGACTGTCCAGAAGAAAATCCCACTTGAAACCGTCTTTATCAAACGAAATTCGATTTCATTTTTTCATTATTCGTTAATTCTATCAGCAAGTCTCATTCATTTGCTGGCGAAGTAGGGAGTGCTTCTACAATTATTACTATTGAAAATTTGCTATCTTTAACCTGGAAGGTAATGCGTAGTCTAATTAACTTGAATTCGCAAAATTTGATTTGCCCATTCATATAAACGTATGACATGCATGTATTAAGGTGCAATAAGTTAGTTCCAGTCAATCACAATTATTTTGATTTAATACCCACCTCTTGGGCATACATGATAAAATTTAGGCGCTCTCTTTATTTATCACTGTAAAAGTATTTATGCATTCTAAATGCGGCAACCTCTCTAATTTAATGATAAAAAATTAACGTAAATTCATTAAATATATTAATAAGAGCCTTGAAACGGGAAACGCGTCCCCCTTTTTTCTCAAAATAATCTTCTTCATATAGAGTAATAGTTAAATACACAGGTTTGTAGATTTCTTACGCCTATTACCGAAGCATGGAAGGCAGAAACCCGAATTTTCAACTGAAAATTTTTCCTTACATTCCATATTTCAGTGAATTTGCATATCACAGCTCAAATATCACAGCTAACTGGCTGTATTTTCGAAAGAACCTTTATTTGGACAAGGAAATCATAAATATGTGGCAAAATACTAATTTGGGGTCCCAAAGTTTTACACACTTATAGTTTGGTCATTTATATTTATTTTGATTAAAATACTACTACTACATTTGCTAATCTCAATTATATTAAAGCTTAACAGCAAATAATGCTGAAATAATAATTAATCAACTATGCATCGAGCTTTGCAGTAAATTCTCATTGACTACAAAAGTAGAAATAAAAAGTCTTTATTCCAACAAAAAAATGTTTATTTAGGACAATGTATAGTATATAATAAGGGAAGTGGATAGTCATTCAAATCCATTTTATTGCATATGTTTCCGGAAGTGTTTTTGACAATTTTTATGAAGTAATCACTAAGTAGAGAAAAAACGGCATCAATTATTTTGAATTAAGTAGACTACTTGATAGTAACCGATTAGCGCGATTTCTCACGCTAATGATTAGACGAAATCAAGAACTATCATCATTGATAATTCCAAATGAAAGAATAGAAAAGCTATATTAAAATAGATTGAAATAGTATAACTATCCGCATCGAAATACAATTTAAAACAGCAGGTTTACTCAAATATCTTCAGCAGCAACAGCTGCAGCAGCAACATTGTATGGGACAGCACATGTAGCAGGGTGGACATGGCGGTGGAGGTTTCTCCTTCTTTACCTTCTTCTTGGCCTTCTTCGGCGGTTCGCAAATTATTTTAAGAATACATTCCGTGTGTTGCGGTGTTGGTGGTCGGTCTACTTGCGGAGGTGGTGGTGGTGACTCGCAGCAGCAGCAACAACAGCAGCAAGAGCAACAGACCGGTTGTTGAACTGACTGAGGTGGCGTTGGTGGTAGCGATGGTAGCGGTGGCGTACGCCTTCGATGTCTCTCCTCGCAACAGCCAACCTCAAAGCAAATTTTATTTGACATTGCGTCAATTATGCAAACCTAATTTCGGCCCTCAAGTTTATAAATTGGCTTATTCAAGGTCAAATTTAATCATAAAGCTTAAGCAATCTAAACACTACTATGGTAGCATACGAACTTAATAATAATAATAAATGTTAAATTAAAAAGCTTACTTTATTTTAAAACATTTGGGATTATTTCATGGATTAAACGTCCACATATATTATGTGTAAAAAGACATATTATATATTAATCTGAGTAGATTAATTAATAATTAAAATCTAAATATAATAAATTGTTTGGTAGATTATACATTACCAAATACACGAATATTTTCCACTCGTTTTGTTTATTTTCCTCGCGAAAGTTAATATCTTTGATCTTTCGTACAGAAATATAAACAATCGAATAGATAAATTGATTAGAAAAAGCGCTTTCATTAGTAATTTCCTCTTAATATTGTATATCAGACTTTCAACTAATTTGTTTACATAAAATGTCAATTTTTCACGTGATCATTATTACTTAACTCACACAAGCTTTCGACATGGATCATATTATTTTAAATGAATTGTGTAAGATTTAATGTGGCTATTCAAGCCATACTATAAATGTTACATGTTAGTTAGACAATCTGCAGCACGGCTTATAATTTCAGTAATTATACACAAATCAGATATAAAATTAATGACTGAAATATAAATTCCATGTACGTTAATGAACACAAAAATTCGTTCCAAGCGGCCTTCCAATGTTGCCGTTAACTTTTCATGAGGAGAATAGTTTACAGATAGTTCACATATATCTTTGATGAAAGCTAAATTTTAATTTACTTAATACCACACAATAAGCACACGAGTTAGATTCATTCGTATTAATTAATAAGTGAAAATAAGTATATGATAAAACAACTTTCTAGCAACAATATAATACACCTGGTACTTATTGAAATTAATGTCCATTTATTTATTCTTAAAAATAAAACAGGCTACAATGAATTAAGCTTAGTAGAATTAGTTTATTTTCTTCGAAATTTTTTTCTAATAAATGAATATATCACTTTTTTTCCCAAAATACGACATGGTTATTCATTCGTCACCGAGATCAAAAAGAATGTTTGCTTTGATTAAGAATGTCAGTTAATTTCGTAAATTGCAGTTAATTGCCCAGAGTATAGAAATGCCAATTTTTATATCGGAAAATCTCAATAGGTTAAAAATTAATTATATCACGGATTGGTTGGTTCATAATTACGATTTAAATCATGTTATTATTAAAATGCTCAAAATGTCAAGTTCTTACTTACCTATTCTTGAAGGAAAATTGTCAGGTAAATTTGAAATAAATGTCCCAAATTGTTTTTATGAATTAAACACAATAGTGTTATGTTGCTTTCCAAGATAATTATATTCTAAGTAAGATACTGAAGGAGTTTTCAATGGACCAAAGATGATTTCAATGGAATATTGTCTGATCCATGTGAATATTGTGGTTTCTTCGATAAGAAACCACTTAGACACTCTACCAAGTGGTATTATGATGCTCCGACTGGAATACATTTGCAGGGTGAAAAATTCGTATGGGATGATTGCTGCAAAATAACAAAAAGACGAAGCGGATCCAATCAAAATAAATTAAATGTTACTTCTGCAAAAATTCGAAGTCAACTTCGTTCTAAGTTGCCCTACCCTCGACATGAACACCACTGTTATATATATATTTCTTAATAATGCTAGTTTCTGCTTATATATAAATTAGTAATTTTGCAACTTTTTCTATTTTATTAAAATCTACCTTTTATACATCGTTTTATATTTGATATTCCCTGAGCTATGCATTAGAGCATTAAAAAATGATTATGTGTTCCTTTTCCATTATCACTTGTGCGTATTGATTCTCTTCTTTTTCGTCAAACTGTGGTATCCTTTGACAGTCTTAATTTATCCTTGTCAGCGATTCAAAATTGAAAAAAATCCTAAATACCGAAACCGATAAAGTGGACATTTTTATTGTCCACTTTATATGTCCACTTAGTTGTTAAATACTATCAAGAATGAGAGGTAATCGGAAACGTAACACTTAGCTATCTGATATATTCCTCTTTTGGATTTAACTCTTTACTGTCTTTAAACATACATTTTCTAATGTGAAATTTTCTAAAATTTCTGTATTAATATAATCAGAATAAAATTAAGAAGTATATCCCCATTCCATGCCCATAATTACTTTAATAATTTTACTGACTGATTTGGTTGAGTATATGAGTTAAAATGATAATTATTTTTCATTTTTCTATCACCATGTTACCAGGATCTGATTGTGAGTACCAATAACGGAATGATACGGTGAAAAATATTTGAATTTTCTTCCTTGTAATAACGAACCTTTCTTACCAACGTTTTCCGCGAACATCTTATTTATTTTACAATATTTTGAGCAGTATGAACTCGTATAGTGAGAAACATTTCATAACTATTAGACAGGTGTTTTAAAGTAACATTAACGGTTTCTCGTAAAAAGTTTCGCAGGTCTTCCATGTATTATTAAGGATTTTTATAATAAATATACTGAAGTAATAAAAATCGCTTATTGAAGGGAATGAATTTAAGCGCATTGCTAAATTACTCAAAATTTCCATCCGAATAACTAGGTCAGTAATTTAATCAACTGATTCCCAAGCTCATTTGGGAAAGCGCTTACCAAAGCTTGTTCTGTGTGGAGTGGCGTCATGAAGCCTTCCTGGCGAAAGACTCGAATTCTATCACCTATGAAACTCAGACATAATCATTGTTATCGGCCATTCAGCTAACTGTGTGAGCAAGTGGTTATCAAATCAGATATGTCAGACGAGCACGGTGATCAGTGCACCATAAAAGTCAAGAAATTTTTCGTACACAGTGACCACTGAGAAAATTTAATCTGTAAAAGAAATTTGAAAACAAGGGGTTTATTCGTTGGGAGCATTGTATCCTAATGGTATTTTGCTGAATACAATTCAAACCATATCGCCGTTTCAGTTATCGTAATTGAGTGAATGTAGTACAATAGGCATTTCCAACCTCTTAATTTAATCTTAAATAAACATTAATCCCTTCGGTAAAGCTACTTAAGAAACCCCACCAAATTGGGATGGATGGCCCCCCTCTAAACAGGTAATCTTCCTGAAGATTAATAGTTGACAACAGTAATTTCCCAATAGAGAAGAATAAGAGTTAAGGATTACGTGTGGAGTTGACAAGGAGGAGAAATAAGAGCAGAGGAATGTAATATGAAGGTAAATAGAGAATTGGAAGGGAACAAGTGTCATTGCTGAGTAGGCAGACCGAGGATTGCGATAGAGGCCAAATTAAGGTTGGCTAAGTTGAGAGTACAGTATTGTATTCCTTGTTTTTCAGACGATCAGTCAATGAAAACCATTATCTGACCATTAGGATGGCAAAGAGTTATGAATCAACATGTACCTTCCATAGAATACTTCTATCTGCTGAACAATGAAACCGAGTTGCTTTTAAAAAGTATAATCTTGAAGAAACCACATTATTACTTTTGAATGCTTCATTTGAAAATCTATGAACCAAACCCAAATGATAATTTCGAATTTAATATCAGCTAACATAACCTGCTGAATTTTGATCTCCACAACAGTCTCAGACATCCTTCTATTTCATGTATTTCGATGATGCCTTACAAAGAAAGTTATAGTTTTCTTGGATATTTGTTAAATTAAACGTGCATTCCAGGACTTGTTGACCAGATAATTTAATTAAAACACTGGTCATATCACAGAAAATCATTTCTATCTTCTTACATCCATGAGTAGATAACGGAGACTAAAAAGGAATTGTAGGTAAGGCTCTTAGTATATCCGTCTCAACTTCGTTTGCATTCCTTCTGCGAAATGGTTTATATTTCCCCGAAAATTATAAGTTGTACTGTTAATCAATTATGACATATTTTCCAGTGCAGTAGCAAACCAAACAAATCCATAAATTAATTAAACACTTCTTCTTGAGAATGGAGTGGCATCGCTGAAGCATAATTACGTGACACACTAGAAAAGAGTAATTGTTAGTGGAAACCTCAAATAATGATGAAATTAGGAAGTTTATTGCTCAATTTTGATCGATTTAAATATAAATTCATTAACTAAACACTTATAATCGAGAAATAGCAATATTTCTTTAGCGAGATATGTGACCGGGGGAAAAGCTCAATCCCTTTTTTGTGGATTGTTTTTAACCTTCGTCTTTGAATAAAACTGAATAAAAACTTGGGAATTTACCTCTCTTTTGAATAAAGACTGAAATATATATGTAAGACTTATTCGTATTGCTGTAATGATCAAAAGCCAGTTTTAGAAAGGAAGATTAATTGCTTTTCGGTAATTTATCCTGGGAATTTTCAGGTTCGTCTTCCCGCCACTTCATATTTAATCCAAATCTAATACCAGTTAGCATCGGTTTGTGTTTATGGGACATTTCATTAGCATTCAAATTTATGTCATTTTAAGGTAGATGTTTCGGATATTTGAGAGTGAAGTACCAGGTATTACTTATTCTTATAATAAGAAACGGAAAAAAAATGTTCTTATTTTTGGAAAAATGGCAGATTTAAGCCAACTTTTCCAAATGCTAATTAATTTCCTACCTACTTCTCATGTGAATCTGCCGATTGATGTATAATAGATTCCAGTTAATTCCTAAACATCTTGTATTGATCCACTGAAAATGACTTTGTGGGGTTCACGACGCGAACAAGGCTGATTGAATCACGTGCACTAGGACTCACCACGGGAAGTGCGGCATGTACCCGGTCGCGTAGAAAACAAGCGCGACCGCGCATGCGGAGACCTCCTCAACCAATCAGCAATCAATATCCCTGCAGCCCAGCATGGTCTTGTATTTAATAGCTAAGGTTTTGACTCACGGTAACAAGGAAGTGGTCAAGAGACCCTCTCCACTCAGCATCTTTCTGGTTCTTGCTACTTTGGCATAGCCTAGCTAATTTGGGAGTGAATTGATAGTAGAGGACTCTGCTAGAGGCAATTCGGACTGCTTAGGAGGACTACTTCGGCGTAGCAAAGAAAACTTATTGGTGTAGCATCCGCTACAACTTATGGTGCGTTACAAATTCATAAATAGCAAAAATATTTTTTTAATATCTTTTGAATAAAATTTCAATTAGAGGAATTTTAATAATTATAATTTTTTAGATAGTTATTTAATATTCTCATAAAATAGTTTTAATAGTAAAATTTTAATTAATAAGAACTGCAATATGTAGAAAAATGTGGTGCATAAATATCGAATTTTAAGTGAAATTTCTGGTTTTCTTTGAAATAGGAAGAACTTGGCTTTGAACTCAAAATATTCGAAAAATCCATATCAAAGTATCCATAACACAAAATAAGAAAAAAGCATCAGAAAATACTAGCTTCTAGTTGCTACAAGTTGTTTCTCGTGATCTTGGTTTCTGTAAGCTACAGATTTGCGGCTTCCACTAGAAAGTCATTGCTACTTAAAATAGTTAGTAAACTAATAATTCCAAACTAAATAAATTTGAAACATGAAGTTGCTTTGTCTCTGATCGTAATGTACTGACGTTGTGATGACGACTATTGGGTGTTCTATTAAACTGTTAGCAGTGAAGCGTGTTCGGCTGAAACATTTAAGTGAAGATAAAATTTTCATTTAACTTATTAGTGATTTACAAACGAGTTTATGCCTTTTCAATTTCAACGTCGGCTGCTCATTTACTTGGACAGCCATAAATAAACAAGATCTCATTTCTATGCATACAGCGGCACATTGTTCAAGCACTCGGAGAGACTCAATTGGTCGTCAAACACAGCATCCCTCTTTTCAACTTTCTAATCACTACACAACTAACACTAATCTGTTAGCTGAATTCATCACTATTTTTAACTATTCCAACCGTTTCCATCAATTCTACCTATTTATGCATAGATCTCATCTTATTCGATGCGCGACTCCAATGTTTCCATTTCTACCACATATTTCTCTTACAGTCAGCCCCTCCAGTTGACATATCTTTATCTGCGGCTCTTCTTACCATCTTCCCTCCAAGGTATTTCGACAACCTTCTGTTTTTGTAGTTTCTAGTTCTCCCTCTTTATCCTACTTCTAATAAAATTGGTCTTCTTACTAAATATTTTACCTTTCTCCGTTGTATTTGCAGCTCTACATGAAGTGACCACAATATTGATCTCGCAGTAGCTCTTAGTACTAATAACTTCAAGTGCTTGACTATAAATTGAAGCTGAAAAATGTAAAGTCTTGTTGTGATATAAGCTTTCCCCTCATTCACCTCCAACTTAAGTGGCTGTTTCATGGTAATATAAACTCCTCGTCTCCAGTACTTCGTGCTATTTGACACTTTTTGAAATGTCATGATGTATTGCGAAGCATGAATGAAATCCGCAAACTTAATCGAAATAATTAATTATTTTGATGACTCGTTTGTCAGCATTGACAAAATGGTAAAATTAGTTAACTATTTTAAAATTCGTCCTTATAACCTTGAAATAATGCCATTCATCTCTCATAACTTTCTCACGCATGTAAAATGGGCATTTCTGGTGTCGATTAAACCTCAGTTATAGGTGTTAAAAAAGATGTAATTCAATTACAGATTTTATCACCGTATGACTATTTCTTTTGGTAAATTTTCCCAATAAACAAGAGAAGGATTGATTATTTTTTTAATTAAAATTAATTATTGCTAAAATAATTGCTAATCATGTTTTACAGAACCAAAGAAATTGTCAAGGTGGAATTCAAGGTTGAAAATAATGCAAAATCATAAATTCAAAATTTTTTGCTAAAATCAGTAAGCTAGTTGAAAAAGAAGTCGAAAGCGAAATTCGCACTGATTAAGGCAGAGGTCCTAAAATTTTAACAGCTATTGTTTATAATGAATGAACTACTAGGTATCATTGAATAAGATATAAGGCACATTCCTTATTCATATGTCATCATATTCAAATACGTCATTGGCACGGTACTGGGGTCTTTCAGCCGTTCCGGATGAAGAGAAACTGTCGTAATCACCGTGAAATCTGTGGTAACGTTGAATATATTCAGGATTTACGTAGATGTATCTAAAATAAATACAACTAAGACTAAGTGAACTTTGAGGCAGATTAAGTTATTGCAACTAACTTGAATAGGCACTATATTCAGTAGATTGACTGATTACGGTTCGATCAACTATAACGCAGTGAACCACATCTATCTTTTAATCAACAATTCACTTTTACAATTTCAGCTGATGTCGCTCATCATAGTTGAAACGGTCTCTCGAAGTGATGAAATTTTTACATCAGTTAGTACACTGAGTACGTCCTAGAAATTCCCTTTGGATTTTACAAATCGTTTGTTAAATCTGTGTGAAAGGGACTCCCAACACACACCCGCTATTGCTCCTTAACTGATTTGGCGTATTTAATTACTCTTAAGCCTTATGATTTTGGGGTACAAAGGCTACGATGATGGGTTTTGGATGTCACATAACTCACGGTTTGTATTTTAGTACTGGAGGCATTCCAGAAGCAGTAATGCTCTAATCTTGTGCTGTGACTTGCTTACACAGATTTGCATAACTAGATACCCTATTTTGAATAGTAATTAAAGCACAATAAGCCATCTAATTCGTTTAAAATATCATTACTAGTCCCAAATACTTGTTATGGCTAGGTTACAACACCGATAAATTAAATCAGCCGGCCATTAAATTTTCAATATTCTGGAGATAATCTCACCTATGAATCTAGGAGTCAAATCATGAGATGAGAATAACGGGGCATCATGTAATAACTTTGCTTTCAAAATCAAAATCTTGAATAACAATTTATACCTGACCCCTCATTGCTTCTTAGCTTAATGAATTCGTTTTCATTTGCCTTTATTCACATGGTGTCACATGACTAAAGTTCGTGAAAGATTTCACCGTACCTTGAACATAATAATACAGAAATCAGTTCAATATATTAATGTTGTTAAGTTAATTACCTTCCTCCTTCGCCAGGGATAGTTTCCCTCTCTTCATCATTAGCGTAATTTGCGAATGATCTAGTTCTGGTTGGTCTATTTCTTGTTACACGCCGGGTAGCCCTAGACCTTTTGTCTGTGGAATGGGAACGGTGATTTGTTTTGCGTTGTGGTGAAGGAGATTTTCGAACGGCGATCATATTAGAACGATAATCTGGCGATGCAGAGGATCTGTGAAGGGCCATTGGACTGTCTCGATAAACAGGGGACCTTCTTATATCCGCAGCGTGGGCTGGAGATACTGACCCTGGAACAACGGCTTGGATTGGTGAATCGATAGGATATTTAATGACGAATGGTTCTGGAGAAATTAGTTCAATGCCGTACATTTTATCTTCCTGGGGATAAGGTGGGACTCTGTGGAAGAATAAGAGCGGATTTGCAATCTCTGACATTTTACAGTATCTATCTTTAGTTCGCTCTCTATTCGTTCCTGCCAGTTCCAAGTTATTCCTAAACTGTGTTACATCTTGCTGTTCTATCTCGTGTTCTCCTTATAATTCAATAATTACTAATGCACATCCCGTTTCTTTAAATAACGGAGTTAAGAATTTAGCAAACTGAATTTTATATTCACACCAGGACAAATTCCAAATTTATTTTAACTATATCTAACAAATTTTTAGAACGTATTCAACTGTTCATAATTTTATTACGATAGACCTGAGGGGACAATAGTAAGGTTTGTCAATCTAAAGTCATTTAGATCATCCTCATTTCTTGGACGTTGGAGAAAAAAAATGAAGTGAATTGGTAAGATTGACCATCTAAATTAGTTAGCCGGCCAATAGACATAGGATACAGTGGACATGAATTTGTTTAAGTAATCCAGAACCCGAGGCGTGAATTGTCAAACGTGAACTATCAACTGAGTAAAACAAGTAATCAAACAAACTTCAGGCTTTACACTCTGACCTTATTCCCGGTATATTTTACCACCTCCCGTTTATCTCTTACTAAAATTTATTATTATCAGATTTGAATTACTTTCCTCCAAGAGGATCGTGAATATTTTACCTTGCCATGGATTTAATATTATAGTACTGTGACAGATTGTAGTATTGGGAAAGCTAATTTACACGACGGGTTTTCAGTAGCTGAAGCCTAAAATTGGGAACGGCTGAGACATAATAATTAATGCTTTTCGGCTTATTTTCTTCAAAATCATCACAATTCTATAGGGCTATCACAAAATATGAAGTTTTTCTTGATTAATAAACATGGAATTTAAGTGCTGGAGTTAGTTTATTTATGCCATAAATATTAGTTAGTGTTTTGTGTACTTACTCACAAATGCATATTCTCTAAGTGGGCCCAGACATTCATGATTCTCCATGACAAAATTTGTTAATCTTGAAACCAAATAGAATAAGATCATTTTTTGGCACTTCACTTTGTTGTAGAATGAAATAGAATCCTTCTTGCAGAGAAATTTATTCTAGTTGGAAATTTCAAAATGAATCTAGCTTCTTCAAAGAAGTACGCCAATGCCACGAGCGAATTCCAATTTTAAGAAAAGAAAATTACAAGGAAAGACAAAAAATAGTCAAATGCAATGCGCTAAAATTGAAAAATCATATTATTTTCAATCTTTCAGTTATATTGATCCTTAGAGGAAAAAAGTTTCGATTCTGAAATGCTCTGGATGAGAATGGAGTTGAGAGGGGTGGGGGGTGACATCACCAAATCTTTTGAACTTAGTTAAATCGGCTGTATGCCTATTTTTGCAGTAAGACGAATTTTAACTGAATAGGAATACGAAAGTGCAAAAGAATGCAAAACTTCGTTCTTGAAAGTTATCATCTACAACATCTTGCAACCATTTGTCTTCAAAGTTAATCTGAAATTGAACGTTCTGGAAAAAAAGGCTCTTTCTGCGACTGGAGCTATGTGGAAATCTTAATTTCAGCACTAAAATCTTCGATATGCACTTTATCTCCCTTCGATTAATATTGCATTAAATGTAGTGTAGTCCATGTTCTAATCGTATCTCTTTCTCCGAACTTCCGCTTTGACTGACTAAGTAAACTATAAGTATAACAGTAAGTCTTAATAGATAATCGCGATTAATACCCAAAAGAAATTTAAGAAGAGAGAAAGGCTTGCCTTTTATTTGTGATGAGCATGAAAGAAAGAAGAACATTAGGAATTTAGACCTGAAACTCTTGTTTCTTAGTCTTATAATCTAAAATTTTCAAATTTCACAGATAATACATAAGTCAAAATCTGTCCTTTTAAATCGAGAATCCTAATGGCAATACAAATTGATAATGAACTATCTAAAATTCCCATAAAATATCATGAGTTTGAGCTAAACTAGTAATCTTAGGTTTTCTTTGAAAAATTTCGCCATTTTCAAAATCGAAATGCAAAGAAAATCGAAGTAAATAAAATCGCAATTGAGGAATTTGAATGTCATAATAAAAGAGTTTGAGTAGAGACCATTTTGGTTTTGGTACTGCTAAAATAGGCCTGAGAATAATCGGGTCCATGAGATCACGCAAATCAACAAAAATTCACGTGGTTTTTTCTATTCAGGGCGTGATTCTGAGTTTCTGCTTAACTTACACAATTTTCGCATTTTATTCTCACCCAAACGGGGTTCCATTGATGTTTTAGGAAAATAAATGCTGAACGCTTAATAAGGCTATATTTTGCCAAAAATTGTATTCCATGATTATTTTCGTGAATTGTTTTAGTTACACAACTTAATGGTAATTTTTAATACTTTCCCGATGATACGAATTTAAATAATTAAATTAAACTGCTTTGGCATTTTAAGATAAAATGAGATTAAAAGCTTTTCAAGCTCTTCAACACTTGGCTTGGATAGAGGGATGATAGCTCGGAGCATTCTGTCACCCACCCCTTCCTGTTGACCAGAATTAACCAACGAGGTTGACCACATCAGTGAATGTGAACCAATGAGCATTGATCTCGTGACCTCTTATTCTTATTCATACTCCTGATATTTTTGCCTTCAACTTACCAAAAAATCTTAATGGTTTTTGATTTTATATTTCACCTCATAAAACATTATACGAATCCCTTCGCAGAACCCCTCTGGAGTTAAAAAATTATGCTAGTATATTTTCAAAAAAGCAAACTTGTAAATTCTTAATCAACGTAAATATTATAAACATGCCAAATTTATAAAAAAAAACATTTTTAATTTAAATATGGGGCATTCTTATCTAATTTGACAAAACAAAATAGCCTATGCCAGCACTAAGCTAACCAATACTATTTTCTTCATGTTTTCTTTATTTCCAAATGGTTGAAAAAAAATGCAAATAATGCCATGCAGTTTTAAAATTGAGACAGGAGGTACAAGAAAGTAACTAAAATGAGGATTAATTTTAAGTAGAATGTCTAAAACTTACTCTACTGTTCGAGGCCGGGCCACTTGGTTATATCTAGGTTCCACCAGCGGAGTTTCTGGCTCAGTATATTCCTTAAGGCACTCCCACATTCTGACAGGTTGAACGCATTTACTCTTTACTTGTCTCTCCATTGACCTTGACTTCTGAGGTCCGCAAAACTCCAACATGTCTGGAAAGGACATTTGACGTGTGTAAGGTCGTTCACGACCATTATTTCGAATGGTAAAACAAACTCTTCTGCACGGTGAGCACATCGTCTTGGGTCGAACGAGTCTACTAATAATGCAATGAACTGATTTTATATCTACCTAAAGCTCTCATCATTAGCCCTCTCTGTGTATGCGTAAACATTAAATTTTGTGGTTTATTTTTAATAGATTCTGCCGTAAGTCAATCAGATTGGAGTAAGCAGCAATATGATTGCAATTTCATTGAGAAAATTTAGTAAAATTTGGCATAGGTGGTCCGTATTTGAGAACCAACTATTTTGAATAACTAATGTGGTTCTGCTAGGATTAATTTAACAAATCTAAATTGAGACTGTAATTAGTTCATTTCAATTAATTTTATCATGCATTTAAATAGCAAAAAACAATCGCTTTAGCATACAAAGATGAAAACAACTAGGACATTGTTTAACAGCAAGTAGTAGATTAAAAGAGATTTTTCTTCTCATTTAACTAGAGATAATGAATGAACATTTACAACAATGAAATTTAAACTAACTGATATGTCTGTTCTCTAACAACTCCTTGTCTCCGAATGCCTCTTCTCATTTCTCTTTTCATTCGAAGACAAATTCTGTTCTTCTTTGATTTTTCCATTCCTCATCACACTATCAAATTAGATTACCTTTCAGGTTTACATTATTTGCTCCTTTCGCTTTATATTCGTGAAATATCCTATTTAATTCATTACTTCACCATTGCTCTTACTTCAACCTCTGATTACTTTCTATTTTCCATTATACTAAAATGCAGCTAATTGGGACATGTAATACTGCAGCACACAATCAGTAATTACTACTGTTAACGAGGTATTTCTAATTTTAACCCCTTTAATAAAAGGCCTGATATGACTAAATGTCTATTCCAGAGCAGCTTAGCTACCAATCCCATTGTTCCCAAAGTTAGAAGTCAGAGGAGGTTGAATATGTGTACTCTGTTGACACAGAGCTACCTTTAGAGGAATGTGTTTGCTGCTGTTTTAAAAATGCAGCTCATAAACAGGAGTGAGACACACTTAGTGTCCTACATTTAAAACAGACCATAAAAGCCATAAGGAGAAAAGGGCTTGTCACCTCAGTAAAAGACTATTAGTTAAACTGCTTTGAAATAAGTTTATTAACCTCAACTGTCAACAGATAGTGCTTAGATTGGTTGCAATAAGAATCTGCTACGAATCTGTAAATATATCAGTTTGCACAAGCTTGACTGTCTGCGATTTGAGATGTATACCAACCGCCTGGGGATCATCCGGTCATTGAAACATAAGTGAATGTAATCCATGAATCATGTTAACCATCGTCCAATATGATCGTCATTTAATATTTTTGAAGACTAGTATCTAATTATTACCAAATTAACTTATCAGCCATCTGAAATCAGAATGGATAGAAAAGCTCCAACCACTGCGCTTCACTTTTCTAGTGGGGAAATTAGAGGTTTCACCCACTTTTTCCTCAATAAAAGTTATATTATCTAATTTATTCTTTAATTTTACCATTAAATGGCCACTTAACTATCAATTTAACAGAATATAAATATTAAGTCAACTACTCAAATGACCCATTTTAAACAATATATAAGTTCAATACCTGATATTTGCAGAGCTACTAGTCTTATTTCCAACCGAGATTTCCGAAGATTTGAACTTTTAATCAAGAGTCGCTCACTTTCCTGTCCCAAATATGCCCAATTCTAGAAGTCGAATGAGTAACGGAACTGTATAAGAATGAACTATGTTTCAAGGGGTCTGCTTACCATCATTTTAAGTTTACATAAGGCATATGTTAAAGACAGGATACAATTCCAATATGGGAGAAAGCTTATTGATTCTGAAGACATTTCCAAACATGAAGGCATTTTATACCTAAAAGCATTATCTTTAATAAATAAAATAATTTTTCATTAAAAATATTTGATTTAATGGTGGTTTCTTATAAATTAAAGAGCTTGTGAATACACTTGTGAAATTCATTAGTTTTGATATCAATAGTCTTGAGAAATTAGAAGATTTGTTCGAGCCCTTTCTATCAACATACGCCTATCCATTAACCCGTGAAAGATGGCTTAATCCTCGAGTTATGACAGTCTTCATTGCACCCGAAATACGAAAATAGGCATTAATTGGACACCATTTTTTCTACCAAAGTACTCAGCAGAGATTTTGCCTAAACAAAGGCCGTCCAATTTATGAAATCTCCTTTTATGTTGCTAACATAAAGAGTAATATTCGAACAAAGATGACCATTTAACATGTATCAAATAAATAGTGGAATACAATTGATCATTAATAGCAAGTCAGGCTTAGTATTCAAGGAGACATTACATGCCCATTAGTGAGAATATATTTGCCGATTCCATCACTGAATTAAATCATTTTAATGCAGGATTACTATGTATACTTTAAAAAATCCTGGTTGAAAGAAAAGGTCACTAATCTTGGAAAAATAATTTAATAATTATATATAATGTTGATAATTTAATTTAAATTTCTCTTTTCATCTAAGTAGATAAGTCAACGACCAATTAATCTGATTTCATTATTTAAATAATGATAATATCAATGAAATTTGCACTTACGTTTAACTGGTGGAAATTCGAAGCTGCAATAATATCCTTTATTATTCGGGGATGCGGCCTCGTAAACCGCCATGGCTCCCTTCTCTTTCGTATTTTCGAATTTATTCGATTTAAACTTGCCATCTCATTAGCGGCAATCATCAATTCTATAGATTAAGACGAATGGTAGAGAGATGGTGTCATAACCGACAATAGGATTAATTAAGGAAAAGGCGGCTAGCTCTGTCCCAAATCTTATTTTCCACATTTTTACTTAGCAAAATTAATCCTAACTATGTTAATTTTCTTTTAATCTAATCACCTTACAAAGATTTCTTTAATGAATTAAATCCGCTTTTGAGTAGTCCAATGCACAGATTAGTATTTTTCATCAGAGGAATATATATTTATTACTCTGAGAACTGTCGAAACCTCTCGATGGGAGGGAATTATAATAAATGTGGTATTCGAAATTGTAATAATCTGGGATTTCTATTTATACCTTTTGAACACCTTTGACAACTCTTGCTAAAGCGCTTAAAGGGTTGGGAATCCCTAATTTGGTTTATTTCAGGAAAAGTCGAGACCCTAATCAGAAAGCGATTAGATCAGATTACTATTTATTAAATCAAACCTGAGGATATTTAAGAGTTAGAAGGACTAATACGGAAGACTAAGTGACTGAAGTGGCGCTCTTTCCAGGATAGCCAGTACTGGGTGAGGACGGCTTAATTAGGCTTCAAATCGCGTCCTCGTAAGCTGCACGGGCAGCAATACAACTAGTGTATTGTCCTCTCCCCTGTGTCTTATAGCCGTTGAATTACAATTCATTATATTCTTGTAATAGGAGAGAGGATAGAGAGCCAGGGAAATTGATCATCATCCGAACGAAAAACAAACTTAAAAATCATTTTGAAGATTTGATATGCAGTTAAAAATACTTTTTCAAACACTTTTTTCTTTTTCCATAGCTCTCATTAAGATAATTATTTATTTTGAGAAATTCATGTAGTATTTAATAAATTAGATAATCTTTTATTTGCCTCAAATAATCTAATTACTTGATATCAAATAATAAGAATAATAGTTTGCAGTAACGCTCCATCTGTTCAGCCTCTCTACACATCGGGCGCTAACTGATCCATCTTTATCTTAACTGCCAACAGACAAATAACGCGAGATCGTTAACTGCCATATCGTACGTCATTTCACACGTTCCTTTTAATCCGGACTTTTCTCGCTCAATACTGACGTCTCTCTCGTTCCCCTCAATTCCTTTTCCTACTCTTTCCCCTTTTCCCCTCTTATCTATCTCCAGTTGTTCAGTAAATATATAGCCCTACTAACACTTTCTCACTCAGGAAAGGCTGATATTTCCAGGGTACCTCAGGAAGAGTATTTGTCCTATGTGAGGGATCTATCCTAAAGTGGCATGGCTCCTAAAGTGGCTTTACTTCCAGTTAGAGCTAAGTTAATTCATGTATTTGTTAAGAAGGAACGCTGAAAAGTATATGGAAAAAATGCGATTTATGAAATTTCTCATTGTATTTTCTTTCCCACATTTTTGTGAATTAAAAATTTCTGCTTTACTAAATGCATCATAAAAATAGTGTAAATATACTTGATACTCTCGCACCCTACCATGTTTACGCATAAATCTAATGGTCAGCTACTCTTGGGTTCACTTTATTCAGTTCCTTCATTGCATCTTCCTTTCCATTCGCTCAGAGCTGCGAAGAATACAACGCTACCAAGGCTGTCCAAAGGAAAAGTGCGGCCGTGCTACCGATGCGTAGCTAGCAAGCAGATGTGTGCGTGTAGAGCTCCATACAGTCAACCAGCAATGAATATTCCTTCAGCGTGGTGCTGATCGTATTTGATGACTAAGCATTTTGGCATTGAACCATAGCGTGCAATGAACTCTCTCCACTCGATACCTTCTCTGTTTTCGCTACTTTTGGACTTAGCCTAGCTGATTTTGGAGGTATATTTATACTAGAAGACACTGCTAGACTCTAGTTGTACTTACCAGCAGTTAGTTGGACTTCTAGGAGGATTACTAAGGTTTAGCAAGAGGCTTATTTGTGTAGTATCCGATATAGAGCTGACTTCTGTTCCATTCTCTTTCAAATCTTAATTCCTATTTCTGCTCCTTCCACTTTTCCTCTCACTCTTATTACAGTTTTTCAGTCCACTCGTGCTCTAAATCAATTCTTGCTGTTTTTATCTTGGAAGGTCTGTTGTACACTACTAGCCTTTAAGTAGATCATTGATTTGGTGAGGAACCACCTATTCTAAGGCCTCTTTAATGCCCTTTAACTTCACAGAAAACGTTAAAAGCATAATAATTGGTTGATAAATGTGGCTTAAAAGTTAACTAACGTATTTACCTTCCGTTAAAATCCATTTTATCATCACATTAATATACTTCTAGTCGGATAATTCTCTTTGATCGTCAGATTCGCCTAATTAGAGTGATGATTCTAATGCATACATCGCAATCATATATTCTTTGTAGGATTACAATCCTAAGATAATAGATGTTAGTTAGAACTTCTAATAATTAGAAAATCAAATTAATTTTATCCTAATCATTAGAGTGAATATTAATTTGATTACCTTAACCTAGTTTCCCATTAAGTAATCCTCTATGACAATCTCCACGATGTATTTTTAATGAATTATTAATGATATTTGCCTTTCGTCTTATATGATTTCAGCCACCACTGGGGCTGTCGATAAAGCGTAATCAGTGTAACGATGTACATGGAGCACATTCAATATTTAGATATTAAATAACCCGTTTGAATTATTCCTAGTTCAGAATTTAACGGTAAGAATCAGTAATTCCATTACAGGGAATCATAATTTTTTTTTGAAATAATTAAATTAATATACGCTTTGGTAACGCGCACTTATTAGCCGCTTTTTTAAATTTAACTCTGAGAAGAATCAGAATTTACGAAATTCGAAGAATATTATTTAAGTTTGCTACGGCTAGCTCAAATTTCATTGAGTGCATAGCCAACTTATTTAAATTTTAGATTTTTGCCGCGGTTAGATGTGTGCTTTGTTGTTATTCGGTAACATTTGTTGCCCTAGGGAATCGATTGGTGATTTGAATAAAATAATCTAATTGACTGCGAATTAAAACTATCGGCCATGGAATCATTTAAAAAGCTGGAAATCGACTTTTACGGGTATTTTCATTTAATCAGCTCTGTTTTTATATAATAAATCACTACTCACTATGGTTAGGCCTAAGGTCATAAGAAATTGGAATCAGCTGACAAGCTGAAAAAGATTTCTCAAAATAAACTTCCCTTATTTGCCTTCTCTTTTGATCGTGCTGGTACGTGATAGCTCAGCTTGGCAGATAACACTAAATAAATTTATATTTTTGTCATCAGGGCTATATAAAAACCTCATTTATCCTAAACTTTTCTATGACTGACAAAAGAAATCTTTGATATGAGTCTGAAACTCAGTGTCCGATACGTGCTAAATCGGAAACCTACCTAATTCAAATAATTCTCTATTTTGATCCTGGTGCTTCCAGTAGACAACAGACTATTTCGTATCAGTTGTTTGACCTGTGGTTAGCTCGATATTTAACCGATATATGGTAACTCTATCGCAAAGCTTGTCCTATTAATTATCGTGTATGCGTCAAAGGCGAAATCATCCCGCCTATGACTTCATCAGCTTCAAATCGAAAAATCAGTACATTAATAAGGCCTTTCCATAGGGACTCTGGAACTTAGATAAAGGCGTTCCTCGTTACAATGACTTTTGAAATCTGCATGTCATTATGACCGTAATACATCGAAATTTTGCGGTTATAATAGGAGTTTACCTATATTTAGGATAACTAATCTGGCTATTTTGTTAAATAAACGGCAGCAGATTAAATCCTTAATTATTGGTGTAATGCGGACTGGAGCCACATAGACATAATAATTCATTTCAATCATATTTCAAGAACAGTTTGGAGATGACCTCAAAGCCATCCCAATTCACTGATAAAATCTTTCGTAGGCATGTAGGCGTTTCTTCATGCATCCAATGGATGATGTCCAAGTGATAAGTGGCCGCTCTATGGATTACTATATCCGCACTGGGATAGCCTATATGGTTTAAAGTTGTTGAGGTCAGCCAGCTCCAAATCATTCCGAATCGCTAGCTATTAATTCATATATGTTACCTCTGACAATTTTTAAGAATATACTTCGGGTAAATGAAGGTTATTTGAGCAGAATCCATAGTCATCCAATCTCTTCCCATCTCTCAAAAAATTCGGACGTTAATAACTGTACAAACGGAGCTATAAAATGCTCTCCACAAACGTAATTTAAAAACGAGTAGTAATTTTTATTATCACATGCTGACCACTTGAATTTACATTTGGTTAATCTCACTGGGGAGATTAAGTATTTAACTGAATAAATTAACAACTGAGTTGAAAATTTCAAGAGAGACAAACCAATATTTAGAACATTCATATGCTAATTCATCAGGGACTTTTTCAATCCAATCAATACATATTTATGGAAGAAATGTATGCTCTGTAACTTTACATGATAACGTATATTATTATATATTATTCTAGAATTTTGCCTTGAAGCTTCATTTCCTTGACTGATTTAATTTTTTTAATGTGGGTAATGTAGCAGTAAATTGTAGTGTTTTATATTTTTGTCAGTTGCTCAAAATGTCAATGTGTCAAATTGTATTATGAGCCCAATGATAAGTCTCATCTCCTCCTGGATAAAAGATAAAAATACTAAAAACAATTGGCCAAATAGTTTTTAAATAATCCTTACTTGAATGAAAATTACTTGAATATTTTTTAATTCTAGACGGCTACAGAAATGTAACCGTTAAGATTATCAATTTGCACTATTTCAAAATCACAAGGTCGAGTCTGTTAACATTAATGGGAATGCTTTGCGCTTTTCAAGTAGGTGTCAAAGAGATAATTGAGAAATTGCAAAGGAATTTAGAGTAGATCACTGCCTATTTTTAGAAATTTATTATAATGGGCATATCAAAAATTCTGAATATTTAAATTTGTTTCACATTTTTTTTTCATGGGAATGTACTGACAACCTTGTTGGTCCCCAAGTGACTATTTCAGGATGGTTAAATTTTTACTATATTTTTAGTTTCTCAAAAGAAATGATAGTTTTATACATTGCCATTCTGTTACATAGTACTATAAATGTTGGTTATAGGCTTAAAGTAAGAATTTATACTTCCTTATTAATCTTAATCACTTTCAAATTGTGTAGTGAGTGTGAAGTTTTTTATCACCCATATTTTTATTCTTTAGTTTTGTGACAGTGCAAATGAGTTTTGCGCCATATAAACAAATAATTTTGTGATTTTTACTTGTATTTCAATTAATTTTAGGCTCTTTTCTTAGAGCTCTGTGTATCTGATGCGATGTCGGTATCTCATAAGTGGGTTAACTCTAAATATCCCCTAGCATTAGTCAATGGGTTGATTTAGCAACAGGCGATTCCCATTTTCTCAGTCAGCGCTAGAGTATCGTCCATCCTCCTGGTGATTACATTTTTTAAATTTGTAAATTCTCTACTACTTATAAGCAATCATTGTTTTGCTGATTAGGATAATAGGACCCATTTGGCTGCCATTCACATATACGATACAGTTTCATTTTGTTGATTGCCATCATATATCCAAGAGCCACAGTTACAGGGATTCCCAAAAAATGCAGTTCTTTCTCCCCATCCTATTGTTCCCTTTGTTCTTCAAAAGACAGGCATATCAGGTATTGCGACTAGCCGAGAAGCAATTTAGCAAAACACACCTTCTTAGAGGTAAGTAATGAAACAAATATTGATTCTTTCGTTCTTAGGATATACCCCGGGTATTTCGAGATCACCTTCAGCAAGTAACTTTGACACCAGCCAGTTCACCTCCACGTACTTGCGCGTGCCAGTCGTTACGGAATCACGGATTCATCACACATCCACTACAATATCTCCCCATGAGGTGGTGTTTATTGGTAGTCGAAGGACTGGATTTATGGAAAATATCCAAACGTCAAAGAAGTGTGTTTAGAGTTCTGAAAGATGTAAATTTAGTCCTGTCACGTGTCACTGGTCAGTTTGATTTATCCACCAATACACCAAATCATCAGTCAAAATTTGACTAGAAGTAAGTTGGGTGAATTTTATTTACCCTGTAATCGATTTTTTTCAAGTTAATGAAAAGCCTCCGTTAAGTTGTGCGGTCGCCCGTTGTTCAGTTGGATGCAAAATAGCAAAAGAGAATTGAATGCCCTAGGGCTTCCATTGTTTCTCAAAGGCAAGCTCAACTTTAAAAATTTTACGATCTGCAAACTCTATACTATAATTTCAGATAGAGAGATGCAGGAAGGGAGAACACCAAAGTTAGTTATTCACAAAGCAAACTTTACTTATCACCCTGAAATATTCAAAATATAAGAGAAATATTGCAGATATAAACAAAAAAATCATCTCAGGGGTAATGTTTAGTGTAATATTTTCTCATATAAAAGTAATATTTCCGCCTTCACACCTTTTGAGTTCACTTTAAGTCCTTTAGTGGGTTCAGCTTCAATCTGCTTCTCCGTCTCATTAGAAATTCTATTGAAAAATTTCCAATAAGCACCCGATTTGCCGTCGTTTAGAAGTTCATGGGAACATTTATCAGTATTTCTGTCGTTGCTCACTCCCCTCTTTTGTTTGACTTCATCATTTCATATTTCTCAGTTTGTGAGCTGTCGCTCCGAATGTCTTGAACACCATACTACATTCAATTTCGATTTCAAGAGAAGATATCGGTTCTTCGTCTGCTTAACATCATTCACTTCCAATTCTGATTTCATTTCTGTGCCACCAGCAGGATCCAGTTCAGAATGCCGCTTTATTTACTTCGGATTATTCTGGCTTGGCTCATTCAGAGGTCTGGGTGATCTTCTTCATTCGCTTCAGCAAATTCAGTTCGTCCAATCAGTCAAAACCAATCAGATTCAATTGGAGTTAATTTGCCACAAGGTTTTACGTTCGGATTCGCTTATCATCACAAAAGATATGGCAGTTCAGTTCCCCTCCAAACTTTAGAATTCCCCCGAATCATTCTTTCAACAATATTTGAAGGAATTGGTGCTGATCAGCCCAAATCTCTCCGTATTTTCTGGAAAATCAGGGTAATATTCGAGACTGTGCCCAGAAGCACTTTGACCTCATGTCCATTTATCTGCACCGTTGCCTATTTTCGCTTATTTGCCCCATTGACCTTATTTGTAGAGTTAACGCTTTGGAATTTCGGAGATTTCTCTGGCTTGAACTTTCTGGATTCTGTTTTCATTTGGCACTGTTTCCTTATGCCCCGCTTGCCACACAAATCGCAAATATGTGACTTAAAGGGATGAAATTGAGTAAACTGCAACTCACTACAGAGCCACTGTTCATCTAGAGATTTGCAGTGAGAGGAAACGTTTTGGAGCACATTTTCATTTGAAATTCTTTCAATTCGGTTCACATGACTGTGTACACCAATTAACTGCTGATTCATACCACTGTTACAATTTCTGTCCAGGTTCATGTATTCATTAGCAAGATTATCTAATGTGATTTTGTCGCTTCAATCAGTCTGAGGATTCGGCAGTAATCAATTTGAATTGATCTTTCAAATAACAAAAAAATCCGAGAGTCTAAAAAGTACTCGCACCGCAGGCATAGATCATTCATTCTTTATTATGCTTTTTGGAGAGGGTAAGACATTAATAGCCTAAACAATTCGGATAGAATCAGGACAGTTTCTTCGAAATTAAGACCTGAAATTGTCCTGGGATGGATGAAACCTCTTACCCATTCACATTCAGCAGTTTCTGACCACCATTACAACAAACTGACATTTCTTCATCTGGGATTCCAAACTAGATAATAAAATTTCTATTTGCGTTAGGTACGTAGTAAAATACATTGATTTACTGAATCAGTGATTCTGCAAACTGTTTAAAGGAAGAAATATCCAAGTTTTCATGTTCATGGTTTTGAAAATTTTTTCTGGCAGCATCATCAGAATTTCTTGCTGTTTCTGTTGTCCTATCTGGATAAGTCCAAATTCTTCAATATTCAAGGTCATTTTCTGGATAGATACTCTTTCTCAATTTTGCGTCGCCACTTTTTATGTGCCATATAAGACCGATATCGCAGTTAGCTCGGATAGAGATAGAAGAGAATGCATATGCAGGTCAGCTAAGCAAGAAAACCAATTTAATTATGACCTTGCAATACACAAACGGGTCAGTAATATAAATGCAAGGGAATCATTCTCAAGGTGACGTATTGAATAAAATTTTTTCTCATGTTAAAGTAATTTTTCCGCCTTGACAACGATTTTCTGGCTTTAAAAGAAAAAACTTTGAAGTAAAACCGAGAAACTAATTTTGATTAAACTTCACCCTTTGATTGCCGCGTAGGTTTGCGAAGTTTACTGAGTTGCTGGGATGGTTTAAAGGAAGACTGTCTTTATGTTGCTCACCCGAAGCTCTATTATCGATGAAGGTACAAAAAATAAAGTAAAAATCTAGCGGTCGGTATCTGTGATGTTATGCCATGATGAAAAGAATTGGATCAAATGAGTGGCATTCCAGCAACCTAGTGAATCGAGACTTCTGTTAAAGTAGGCCTATTGTTACGTGCTGACTTACTCTCGAATAACAACCTTCACTCACTCTTTATTCTTACTTTTCTCGGTTGCTCTCATTAAAGTATCACCCCATAAATTGGAATATACTTTTATACAGTAGTCTTGGAAATGCAGCATCATCTTAATGTCTTTTCTGTCTCCGAATAGCCTGTTAGGTTATTTTGGGTCGTGGTTGATCATGAATGAACTGAGTTTTGTATCGGCTAAGCACATTCACGAGTTTTATGTTTTAACTTCTTACTTCCTTCTCATAAGCATAATCAGAATAGCTTAGTTACCTTGAATTCCTGTATAGAGCTCTGCTATGGCTCTCAGTTAACAAATGATCGGACGATACAGTCCATCTGGAAGCTAAGTAGTAGATACAAGGCTTCTAAATGCTATCTTTAGGATATTGCTAGAAGAAATAATAACTGTTTTCACCTACTTCCCATATTACTTCCGTAAATAAAAATGCTATTTCCTTCTTAATTTCCCCACTGATGAAAGACAATTTGTAATTATGTCTATTTGGTTAGGTCGATTGAGATTGAGTTTCATTAATACACGCGTATTTACCATAACGTGCCTCGTATTCTCCTTTAGGTTATTGGCTTCTGTTTTAAGTTGCCATATCATTGAGTTTTCTAGATTGGTTTGTTCTGCGAGATCACTACTGGAACTTCTGGTCTGTTACTTAAAAACAGATTTTGATGACATGTGGTTGAGTCACTTGAAACTGCAAATATTGCGGCCATTGTTCGGGGCATCATGGAATAAATGAATTTATCGAAACCTGATAAGGATTCTGAAGACTATGTTGAGAACGTTAGTAAGTTACGTTGTGAATCCTCTGTTGGTAAAGTATTTGCGACATGGTATGCTCCCAGGGTTGCTGGACAAAATGAAAATCATGCTGTTCCGGAAGTTCAACAAAAGTGACCACGACCCCTACCTGGCCTATCTATTACGATTTTCGCCTAAAGAATTGACTTTTGAGGAGATAGTCGAAAAATGCAAGAAGTGTTAAGTGACAATACTTCTCTTTTCAATATAATTTTCTCTTTTCGTTATAATTTGGCCATACACAAAAATAAAGTTATTTACAAGTATACGAGCATTATGAATCGAGTGTACAACGCATTCTCATATGGATCGCTGAAGTAGGATCAATTCAAAGCCTTGTATTCATTCAAGGTGTTTGTCCTGCGTGCTGTGCGGAAATTCTCTCCTCTCTTCCCAATTTTTTTATTGTTTGATACAATAAGTTTTGTTCTTAGTAGATTCAACCCTTGTACTCTAATTGTCATCTCTGATTTACTTACTTACTATCTACAGTAATAAAAAAACGTTGCAATGTTAATTGTTGGAGGCAACTGAGATGGAATTAATGAGGAGGAGATCAAAAAGATACAGCGAGCAATACTAGGGTGTCAAAGGTTCTCACTAGGTTTGATTTGTGGACTCTCGTTGTACAATGTTTACAAAATGGGTAGTCCACGTTCTAAAATTTGAATTTCACGATGTCCCCTGGATTGAACTAAATTTTTGTCTACGATGTTCAATGCTTATTGACCAGTGTTATTTAATCAGAATAAGTTGGTCGTGCCGCTTCACTTCCATTTTTCCAGTGGTTGAAATGACAAATGAGTTTTCATTTCATATTATGGTATTTCTTTATTTCCTCATACTAGAATTGTGAACTATGCATGAATGGGCTGGCCTGCATTATTATTGCTCACGGTAATGGGAAAAGGTATCACAGGTTTTAATAGTTGTATAGCATCTGAATATGCATGCTAAACAACAAAGTAGTCCAGTAAAGGATGAAACGAGGTAGGAGTCGAATGTAAGTATATATTGTTAAAATCGCACTTTATTTGAATCTTGACCTTATTGAATTATCCACTTTCTCATTAAGAATATCCAAATATTCCGAATCTCATTTTCATCAGTTGACCCCTGGGTATTTATGCGGGTTTATACTGGCGATACTCATTTCATTTATCTTAATGGTTGGTTACAGAGTCTATTTGCTCTTAGAACCTTCTGGATTAGAGTTATTTGATTGTGATAGGTTGAGTAATATTAGAGGAGCACTGATTTTGGTCTGTTTCTGAGTAGTAGTACTGATCATTACATGAATGCTGTTAGTTCAAAAATGTCCCGTCAGATATAAGCTGTAAAATAAATGGCAATGCAACCGTTCCTATAATGTGTCCCGCTGCCGAACAATCCAGAACTCTCGCATACCTCTTTCAATGCTGGAAAATATGTAAGCTATAAATCTTTTTGTCTAATTTTTATCCTTGATAACATCTTTAAATAAATGGACTTACTACTGGAGACTTAGTGCGGGCATCTGCCTTTTCTGAGGTTTTTTTGAATAAGCAATAACTCCGCTTTAAAATTCCAGAATAAGAACTGCTAAAAATACTTCAGATTGACATCTTTAAGAGAAGGAAGATCGGAAAACACTTTTTTCTTAATTAACATATAAGTTATAACCAAATGCTTACGAAAATTGTTTAAAGAAAATGTCCTATTCAACTAAAATACCTTGAGTACTCTGTTTACATTTCGTCAAATGAATTTTTTTATCTTACTGTCGGATATGAAGAAAAAATATACTTCAAATTTTCGGTTAATCTATACTAAATATCGAAACGACCACTGGAGAAAATATCACTGAAATTCGTTTGCTGACAGCTGATTGGGACGTTCGAACGCAAGTCCACGTTTGCTTTATAAGGCATTGGCAGCACGCGTGCACTTTCCAGAATGTTCTAGTGTGCGAGACCCTTTAGTCAGCTCTGATAGGGTAGTATACTCCACAACTTACTTTATTAATACAGTTGACACAAAACTGGGGAAGATATCGAAATTTTAAAAATCTGTTTATGCTATCGAAAGTTGTTTAAAATTAAATGGGAATTTTTGTCTGCATTTTTTTAACAGTTGTAATTTTTGGAAAATATCTAAACAAAAGGGACAAAAGAAACAGTTGAATGAATGTCTAGGGGATTTAGGAAGAATGGTAAGTCAAATAATCAGAAGCTTTACTGCGTCAGGGCTCCTAAATCGTCAGGTCGTCTACAATTCCCTTTTTCTCTCATCATGTTTTCAATTGTTCCATACTCATCATAGTAAAATTTCGAAACGCTTGATCTTCCGTTATTTAGGTGGCGAAAACTCCATCTGCAGGACATAACAAAATATTTTTTTTATTTGAACTTGTCAGCATTTGCGAAATAACTTAATTTCCAAAATTAATGCTATTCATACAGTTATTTTACATCTTTGCATCATGTCAGACGATAAATTTCTTCAAACAGAATAGGCGCTTACGTTGTAAAAAGTTTTAACAACTGTAAATTTTAATTCATCCACCCAATACTTGATGGAAACAATTCAATAGCGTCAATAGGATATAAAAATGTGCATTAAATATTTCAACACAAAATACGAAATTGGAATATTTATTAAATAAGGGTCATCGAATAGAAACTGCCTAGCAGTAATTGCTGAATAGTTAAACCCTAGTTGGCAATATTACAGTTTATGTTTCTGTTTCAACTCTACAGTGAAGTGGTTCTCGTAATCCATCAAGTGATGAGTTGACATTAAGTGCAGCTTCATATTTCCTTCAACGCCCCTCAAATTGCTTTCAGTTTATCGCCCTTTTAGACTTTTTCTATCGATGCTTGAGAAGTAATAATTCGTAATGCATCAAATTTCTTAATATCATCGATAAGTCTTGTCAAACATTTTTCGTGGAGTGTTTATTTCATTGACAGAATGAAATACATGCAAGAATATTTAATTACTAGAAATATGAAATTATGATTTATTCAACTTTGAGAAAAAATTCATCTTAAATAATATTTAAGTTAATTAAATTTTCAGTTTCATTTTCGAATACTGTGTTTGAACCACTCATTTTCCGTTTGAACAATATAACTTTTGGGGCTCTGTTAAGAATGAGAGGTGCACAAACTTTGACCTTTATTTCTCCTTTTTACTGTTATATTATTATAACAGCTAAAGGTAGACGAAAATATATTTTTGTTTGAACTAATGGAAATTCGTTTTTGAATAAGTCATTAAAGTGCTCTTAAAATTCACATTTTTAAAGTACATTCTGTGAAATATTCTTCCATGAATACAGCCCGCGAATGCATATAATTCAAATAAATACTTAAAGAATAAATAGGATAATACAGATCTACCAGCGGTACAGAGCGATCTCGACAAATAAAAAAACGTACTTCTAGCATTTGCTATGAGACCTAAAGTACTGTCAAGAAACAAATTTTATCCACTGAGAGTGAATTTGTCATTTGCATTGATAAAATATAAGGCCTAAATTATCAAGCTTTCAGAAACTGTAAATCAAAAATGTGTGGTTAAGATCTTCTGTTTTGAAGGTTAATATATTTCTTATTTATTAGATTAAACATGTGCTTTTAGTATACTTAATAAAATTTTCGTTGACGGACTGAATTGATGGATCCATTTCAATTGGGTTTGTAGCGGATGCTACACAAATAAGCCTTTTTGCTAGACCTCAGTAATCCTCTTAGAAGTTCAAATAGTTGCTAATGCGTACAACTAGCCTATAGCAGAGTCCTCTAGTATACAATTGCCCCCAATATTAGCTAGGGTATGTCCAAAGTAGCAAGAACAAAGAAAGTATTAAGTGGGGAGATCTTATTGCTCAGCTATGGCTCGTTGTCAAAAACCATCGGTCGTTGATTGGCTGGGAAGGCATCTGCACGCACGCCGCGCTTGCTAGCTAAGCGATCGGTTACCTATCTGCACTTTCCAGAATGTTCAAACGCACGCTAAGTCCCCTTGACCAGCCTTGGTAGTGCTGTGAACTCCACGGATATAATGCATATTACATTGTTATAATTTAACCAAATGTTGAGAAATGAGGGCTCATCCAGAACGCCCTTTTGAAAATGGATGAATAAAACTTCTAATCAAGCAGCCAATATTCTCCGTTGTTGAATAATCGTTTTTTTTAAGTTTCCAATAGAAAAAGGTCTTTAATTAACGGAAAATTATTTTAATTAAATTTTTATAATCCTTAATTTGCCAATGGCAAAAAGTAGAAATCTAAGTGTTTAGAAAATAAAATATTCTAAGTGTACTTGCAGTTCAGGTCACTTGATAAACTTATTTCCAAAATCGCTGAAAAAATAACACCGATATTCTTCTATAGCTATATTTTTTAAATAAAGGACAAATTCCCTATGTAAAATACAACTGTAACAATATGAAAAATCCACTGCATAAAACTGGAATTACAATTTATAAATAGAGTACAAATGCAAAAACAAGGAAGAAATGAATCACTCAATTCCTTGCTGAGCAATTCCCTGACTTCTCTGGTATGACAGCGGAGAAGTGCATACACTATCATCCAAAATTTGTAAGAAAATTCTTTTAAATCTTTGCCAAAAACTGAAGAATGCAAAAGTCTACACTAAATATAAGAAGAGATGAGATATTTGCAGCTGACTCCATGATTTCTCTTACTTCTCTCACGTAACAGTGCTTTTTAACTTCACCTTTCCAGATGACAAATCGTAGTGGTCCTCCAGGTGGCGTTGGTATGGTCAGGAACATTTAGACGGGCAGCGCAGCCATCATAGCCTTACGGACACTCATTGCCGTCTTCTTACAGACCCTTTGTTTAACAGAGGCTGCTTTTCTTTCCAACGAATACTTCTTCGATTTATCACAAAAAACCAACAGACATTAGTGTCAGGGCAATTAAGGGACTAATAGCCTGGAATAAAAAGTCAATGAAACATTCCCCATTTCTATTAATTACATCTTCCCATCTTGCCATTAGCTTTCTGATTCCTTCATGATAAAATTTAGCCAGTGTGGAGTCAAAAAATAAACTAGCTTCATCTCAACCTCCTATCTTGAAGTAAGCGTTTGTCCAATTAAACGATTCTGTAAGCTCCTAAAAAGATGAAAATCGGGAGAATACGGTGGGTGGTGCATGACTTCCCAGCCAATTTCTTCAACGAGATTTTTGATCACTCTTGAAGTGTGGGGTCTGGCATTGTAATGGTGCAGAATCACTCCTTTTCGATTGATCAAAGAAGGCCGTTTTTCGTGCCGTTAACTGCTTTTAAACGAGTTAGCTGATGACAATAAACTTCAGATATTATTGTTTGATTGTCATCTCTTAGTTCAAAATAAATAATTCTCTTCAAATTGTTGTCGTAAAGGATCCACTTCTCGTCGCTGTCAGTTATGATTCGGTCTAAAAAAGATGTCTGAAGTTCAGTTCACGAGAACGCAGTGAAACACAACAGGTGACACGCTGTTGGCTGTTGATTTCTGACAAATCGTGTGGGGGAGCCCATTTCCTAGCCTTCGAGACTTTCCCAGCCAGGTCTTTTCATTTCCCTATATATGGTCATATAACTTATGTCAAAGGTTTTGCTCAGTTCTCTAGTAGTGCAGGTTGGATCTTCATCAATGGCAACTTGCAATTGCTGAGAATTGGGGTCTTTTTTAGAGCATCCTGCTCTCGGTTCGTCTTTCGGATTGAAGTCATCCTTTTTGAAACCACCTGCAGAAAACCACCTTCTGCAGGCCTTTCATTCACAATATCATTTCCATAGGCGTATTTGGGTGCTTTTGCTGCTCAACTTGGCGTATTTCCTTTATGAAATTCAAAGATTAAAATAGGGAAAGAAATAGTTACTAATAGCGGTAATTATTACAAAATCTGAAAGCAGGAATAACATTTTATTAAATGCCACAGATAAGCATACAACATCAACAAGCTAAATTGAAGTAATCGTGTCCTAAACACAAAGCTCAAAAATTGAACAGAACTTCTGGTACAACCTGATATATTCAAATCCTCTATATCTATTAACTTTATCACCATTCTCCGGAATTGATCATTGAAGTTTACCTTGAATAAACTCTGTTGAACACAACCATGTTGAAAAGTTGTTCTCTGTCTCAAGTGCCTTCTTTTAGCTGTAATTAGATACAAATAAATTGAGTCAACATGTCAAACCACAGAAAAAATTAATCAGTCAACTAGCTTTGAATACCGTGGCTATAGTCTCATCCCCTCTTTCACACCTTATTGAACTCCTTTACCGTCAGATGCTTTCCCATGTTTATAGCCACTAAAAATCCTTAACACTGCCCCGGGCAAAGTAATAAATTTGTCAGGTTGGATCCCTGCAAGTAAAATATCAGCATATTATATGTATTGGAGTTTGTTTAGCTAACATTTATAAGAAAATTCCGTGGCACTTAAAAGTTTGGACTTTAATAAACAAAGCTCCATAAATTCTATTACTCCTTTAATAGTCGTAATATATTACATTCACTATATAAATCATTAATTTAGACAAATTTCGAGGGTCCTGTGCCTAGAAATCTTATTGTCAATATATTTAAATTCACTGAGGAATTCTAATGCCTTAATGACTATCCTAACGGTCAGTCTTCAACCACGTAATATATTTCTACCTTTGTTCCACCCTCCAATTCTTAACCTCTCATTCGCGCTATAACCAGTTGTGAGCTGAGTTGATGTGAATGATCTGGTATTTTAAGACCTCTTAAATTAATCGTCTGATATACATGCTTGAAATATTGCGAATTCAGGAATCCCTGCAGTACCTCTTGCGCACAATATCGGTTTTCTTTGACAATCTTGTCTTCGCACACGCTTGGTGTTTACATTCTCCCAAGGACAAAAAGATTCCCTTTTCATAGACTGAATGCTGGACTCTTGATTTACGTACTAACTTTCCAAGCGCGGTTTCTGGCTCTTTTCCATTTTGACATCACAATCTTGTCTGATCTCCACCTTGTTATGTGTTGAAGACTAATAATTTACAAGGATCATAGCATAAACGGACTCCCAAACTCCCTTTTTTATATTTTTCCTAATTTCCAACATACCGCAGATCTGCGTATATCTTCATTTAGTTAATTTATTTAAAAATTAAAGCGGAAAATTATCAGTTAAAACGTGTTATCTCAACCAAAATTTTTTGCACCTCGAAAGGACACTTGGGACGTAACGAACGCTCTGCTATTTTGAAATAAATGAATTTCATAAAAAACAAGCTGATGCACTTATTCCTTAATGTTTTTTATTAAATGCATCGGGATGTCCTATAACATTTACCATATCTGCTCAAGTAAAATGACATATCTCTTTAATATGTGAGGAAGATCAATATTACTTTCTTATGCTGTATAAAATCTGAAACCGCCTGACTTCCTCAGAATTGACAAATAGATGGACAATTGAATAAAGAATCAATCAGCTGTATACAAGTTTATTTTTTTGGGATACTTCTTTTGCACTACTTGCAATATGGTAAATGAAACAAAGCGCTAAAGTACTCTAAACAATTTCATACTGTTTATAGAAGGTATCCGTGTTTAAATTGGTCAAAACGACCTCACTGAAACGGGTGACATTCCCTACTTAATACTTGAAGAATTGCGGCCACCTTTTTTAACTGGCAGTAATCAAATAACCCAAGTCTCTCGAAATTGTATGCTGAAAATACTCAAATACGTCGGTATTCCTCCCGCAGTAATTAAAGTGAAGTGCGAAGTGAATTGAGAGCATACTATTGCAAATTGTTCCAATGACTTCAATGACTTTATATAAAATGATAATAAACAAATAAACTTTGGTGAACGTTGCCCAAACCAGGCAATGGCGCTTCCTTAAATAGAAAATGCTGAACCACTCCACAACTTTATCGTCTTGATAAGCACCGCATAACCCTTCAAAATGGCCACCATTGGAACAGTGGAGTCTTAAGTCTAAATAATTAATGAACGGCAGAATATCCGACGATAAATAAACTGCATGTTAACAGTATAACATTAGCTATTTTGTTGTCGCAAAGACGAAGTGATGGTACTCAGATTGTTTCTTCGCAAACTAAACAAAGTGATTCTGGCTCGAAAATATCCCTTTCCGTCCAATAGCTTACAAATCCAAAAGTAATAGAAGATATAACTGAAAGGTCTAAATATGCAGGTCTTAAAAAAGAATCAGCTACTCAAATTTGAGTATTTAAAAAACAACGAATACAAAAATAATTTTAAATGAGGAAGAATAAGTCTTTGTTTTGAAAAAATCTAAAAGTTGATTAATTCAAACTGGAAAAAAAACTTTAAAATGACCTTTCAAAATCTAGAATATTGAGTAGTATATTGTAGCTTAAGCTAAAGTTTTAAAGTGTTCGCTTCGGGATCTGGTCCCAATACTGCTGACTAGAATTCCCATGACTAACAACCAATAGATCAAGAGGGACCCAGCTCAATAAAGTCGACTATGACCTCCTTAATCCACAAATACTACCTTATTGTCTATTAAGTCTGCACGTTATTCCGTTTTTAATTTCTAACTGATTGGTTGGCCCCAAACTAGATCAGATATTTGCCCATGTCGTTTTTCAAATTATTCAAAACACATCCCCACTTTCTCATTTGTTCAATTGACTTATTTGATTTCTCTCCCTCTTCATATTTTCAATAAACTGGGACAGCTCTAAAATGGAAGTTTAATCATCTCTCTTTTATTATAGTAGCTAGGGAGAAGCTAGGTGATATTGTCATGTTTTGGATTGTCACCGAGATTGAACTGACAATGATTCCGAATGAAGTATTCTGCAATTTGCGTCAAATGTTTTGCATTGAAGTATGTCCGCTAACTTTATTAGTAGTCTAAAAATAATCATGGTTCCAAACCAATGGAACAGAAGGCCGGAGAATTGAACAGCACGAGTAATGTATGGAAGAGAATAACAGTACTCCCAGAACGAAGGGCTATCTAAGTGTGCTTGGAATCATATTTTAGACAAGAAGGGATAAAATCATTAGGGAAAAAGAGAAATTTATTAGATAATCTGCCTTGTTTTAGTTTTCAATCCACCTAATAGATTGCGTCATAGAAATAGCAAATTCAATACTTTTTAATTGTTTTAAAATAAATGAATATTATTAAAGTGAGAAGATCATGATTTAAATTACCGAAATGAATTTCTTTAAGTATTTACCAGCTGGGCTTATTTTAAAACTTCTCCTGATGGACATACACAAAGGCTTTCGGTTTTTACAAGGGCCATTTGGGAGGTATGAAGATTATGTTTTTACTTGTTCAGGTAAGATTAATTAAATTTTCTTAGCATTTAACTACGCTCATATTTAGTATAGTCAAGTTGCTCCCACCTTTGAAAACCCAGCTATTAGTCAGTATTTCTTCATCAGACAAATCAAATTCTTGATTTTACATCAAGGACTTCAACCTAGGATCTCTGATTTGTTTTAGCTTTTAGCTTTCATACGGTTTTACTTTTCGTCTTCTTTGAAAAAATCTGTTTGGATTAACGGTAATAAAGTTCTTGGTATGGAAGCCATCAATAGCTCAGGATCTTCTTTAAAAACATAATTCTGCCATCTATCTGCCATCCAAGTTGAATATTAAAGTTTATTTCGATATTTCCGGAGGCAATTTTATGAATTTCTGAAAGCTGTATCGTGAGTTTACGGTAAAGTTTTGGATTTTCCCTTGAGCTTCTACTTCCGTATTGTATGAAGGTGACTGACAGGAAAATTGTTCTAAGGGATCGATCCTGTCTATCCGTATTTTTAAGTCCATCATATAGCCAAATAAAGTTGAGTTCTATTCAGTTAATTAGCAATTGTTTATCTAAATTCTGAAAATTACCATACTTCTTATTTGACTGTTATTCAGATAATAAGGCCGAAATTTTCTTGATATGCCCGCAGTTTATCCACCATTATTTCGTAACACCTCAGTAGTCATCGTACGTTATGAACGGCATGTTTAAATAAAATAAATATAAAAAATATTTTTCTTTCCTGGATTTATGTTTCGGTTTTTATTATTATTGCACAAAGGAGGATTTTGTAATTCAAATTCTAACATCCCACTTAATAAATGAATGGACCTTATTGATTTTTACAATTCTCAGGTAAAGTACTTTATTAATTTTTAACTCATCGATTCTTCCAGTTATAAAGAATCATAACATGGCAAATGGGAATTTTGGAATGCATTGATTAGACTCAAATGTAAGAAAAATAATAAAAAGAGTATTGCTTTAACGCGTTCTAAATTTCAGTCCTTAGCATGTGACCCATAAACTGCTAAACTACCTCGCGGTGTGACCTTCTTGATCAGTTCGAACAGTTTTAATTGGTTACTGGTAATGGGATTTAGTAGAGGTTAAAAGCGGCCTAACTGTAATTTATTCCTTTACCTTCTAACTGAATTTAATTTGATCCTATTTTTATTTGGTCGGTTAATTACCTTTTTAAATAATCATACAAAGCCTATTCTGATATGGCATTTAGACTTAACTTTAACGCTTAAAAATTACAAGTCATAGCCAGTAAGCATTACTTGTTTGATGGAACAAATATGCATCTTATTAATTATCAAAAAAGAGAAGCATTATCCAAATATTTTTCAAAAAGATAGATAACAACGTGATTGTATGCAATAGTCCTAAAGAAGTATCTCTTCAAAGCCCATGTCAATTTATAAAAAAGTTAAATTTGTACAATTTTGGCTTAAAAGTAAAATGCAAAGTTTATATTTTTAAACTGAAAACAACTCGTAAATTACTTAAATAAATTTGCCAGCCTCGATTGCAAAAAACAAACCGTTACATAATCTATATAATGCTCTTATCAGTTTGCAAAAGGTTATTGTTTATATATTTCTTGTTGTTGACACCACTCTTTCGACTGATTTGTTGTTAATATAAATTTAATACCTATAAATACAATATCTATGGATTTACAGGATCTGACAATTGCTCCCTATAAAAATTTCCTGTTTTCTAAATTTCAAGGACCCGTCAAGTTATTGGCATGCTCTGAATTTCAGAGACGAGGCATGCAAGCGCAAATATGAAAATGTATCATTTTGGGAGTGAGCATTCTGACTGATTTAAAATTTCAAATAACATCGTATGAGACTCAGGATCGTAGATTCTATAATGGTGTCCTCGACGGCTTAAGAAACTGCAGATGGTGAGAAGTTGACATCTCGTTTGGTAGGGCCAGAGATCAGGTTTTGAGTCCCAATGATGCACATCAAATGAGTAGAATAACCAATCATGTTGGTCAAGTGTGGTAAAAAGAAATGGTGGAGAAAATTAATTTTGTTATTTGGATGACTTCGTGATACAAACCCTCTCCCCAGGGGAGGATTTTTTATCATGATTGTATGCTAATCGAATTTCGAATGTTATAATCTTTTAATGTCCTTTTAGAAAAAATTAAATGTGTACCTAAGATGTGCAATGAAAAGTCCTAAGCAGTTATACAATTTATTTAATTGAAAATTTAAAGAAGAAATTTTATTTGAATCAGAACTTTATGGAGTTGCTTTAATAAATTATGTAATAGACGTGTTATAGGTGTGATATTTGACGGGTGAAATCAACTTTAACATGTGCCCACTTGTAGATGTGTATGCTAACATTACATTCATTGGCTGTTTACAACGAGAAATGACTTTCATTCTTCTCTTCCTAAAATAAGAGCTGAAAATTTAAAATCGACAAAAACAAGTTCTAAAAATTGGATGAGATCTATTTCCTGCAAAACGCCTCATTTCTAAACAATTATCAACAAAATGTGCCTGAATGTATATATTGGCAGCAGAAATTTTAACTAGCTTTTTCTGGTTAGTCTAATTGTTTATTCCAGAGTACAGATTATGAATTCACAAAAATGAAATCTTTCATAAAGTTTACTTAGTCGGAAAAGTCCAAAAGGGAAAACAGATTGGCGCACTTTTCATTTTAAAATACAACCTGACTAGTATCCCTTTCACAGAAAAAAATAAGACAAATTGCATATAAAAGGAAGAAACTGGGCTGAAATATTGACGCAAAATTGGAACGCCCAATAGAAGTTAGACTACGCCACTCAAATTAGATCAGGAGCTTAACATAATCATCCAATTGACTTATGTCAATTATCATTTAGTTATAATTAAACATTAAATATAGCTGTCTTTTCAACAATAATGCCTGTTAAAATCAAATTTATACAATAAATGCGCTGAATATTAAACCGGACGTTTACGTTAATAAAACACTTTACGTTATTTATTCAAAAACAGAGATTTTTATAAAGGAGACTGAAGAATTCGTATGAATAAACTGTATATTAATCCAATATACGTCAGTAAAAAGGGTCTTGTCGGAATAACTGAAAGGCAATGTGTCACATATCCTTCTTCCCGTATGAGAGCAAGTGCCTGGCACATAATAAATTGCCCATAGGATGGGCTGATGGGGTGAAAGTTCTATAAAACACTGAAGAATAAAGAGAATCTCTAATAGGAAGGTATGATTAGAAGTAAGATGTAGCGAGTGATTGAACCTTAGAAGTAGCGGCAAATTATCACAAGTTAAAACGTCAAAATCCTCATCCCGAATATAAAATTGTCATTGTCTGATATCGGTTGCTGAAAATCCGGAAAGTAATGTATTTACTTGTTTGAAAAATATGTAAATACATGAAGAAAAGAGGAAGTTGAAACCGGTACTTCCTCTATTAACGTTATTTCAGGAGCTTTCAGGAACATAAATTGCGTAAACTAGGGAACGCCCTTTTTAATTGATCTCGAGGCTTTTCATGCTGGAAGGAAGGAGTCAGAGTGCACCACCTGGGCTCATACACGAGAAGGATTCTTTAAAATATTACATAGAAGGAGTAAGAAAAGTACATCAGTTGAAATACCATATTACAATTGTTCAATAAATTCTAAATTGAACATCATCCAGAAAGCCTAAGTGAGATAATTGAAGTCGTAACACCGTATGCCTATCCGAGCAAGTTTAACAGAGGCGATTTCATTTACAAAAGAAGATCATTTGTTATACGATTGCGGCACTCCTTTATTAGTGCTTTCACTTCTGTTCATTTCACCTTTTGGAACGAAGATGCAAAACTGCCTAACTCCTCATATTTTAGCCCGACACATTTGAGCCCAACTGAAATATGTATAAATTATTTCTGCATTACAAGCTACAAGATTCGAAAATATTATTTTTACTTCCTTTTTGTCTAGTAGTGAATATATTTTGGAGATATCTCAAAAATACCAGAAAAAGAGACAACATTTGTTCCGCCACTCCCACAGTTTTCTTTTTACAAAACACTTTGACTTAAGACATACTGAAAATAACTTCTTAAAACAATTTACTCTGTGTTTTGTTTTAGATGAAAGACAAACATTTCATTATTTCATCTTTATAACCTAATCAGCTCTAATAGCAACATGAAATTATAGCAAGCATCCTTATTTCACGAACAAGAGAGAATAAACGAGCTCTTTTTCGTTATTTACGTTCAAGTTCATATAATATCTACTTTAAGAAATCGATCTGAGCTAATACAGTATAGATCATCCATTGTTAATACATTTCTAATGTATTTTAAAACTATGTAACTTTGAGTCAGCGTCATATTAAATTTTGCTTTTGAAAATCCAAACTTCCTCTCCAACAATTTAGAAGAAAAGGAGGTTGAAAATTTAGTTTACTAAAAAGGTGTGTCTAACAGTTTCTTCCATTTTGCATTCCATTTGCATTCCACGTTTTTAACCGGAGATAAAGTATAGTTTCTTTAAACTGTGGTTAATAGTCAAATTTTTCAATCGATCTGCTTAAAGGGTGATTCTTTAAATCTGGCTGAGTTTAGGGTTGACAAAGTATGGGGTTAGAAAATATAAAAATGACCCTTTCATATCTCTTATTAATTGGGCACAGATATTATTCAGGTTCGGTTTGTTCGCCAACATAACGACTTTCATAGGGAATGGCTTATAATTATATTATATTTATATGAGGAAATAATATATAGTCTACTATGCAAAGTACAAGTTGAACTATTGGATCCACTGATCAGTCCAAAAGTTCGCTGCATTTTCTACACATAAATGTTTCATTTTAACGTTTTTACATTCATTTTGTAATTTAAGAATTTACTCTACCAGTACTTACGAACTAAAGCATTCATATTGCATTTAAGGAAAATGCAATTTATATTTTAAAGTTGGAGGATCTATTTTCATTTTAATTTAACCGGAAATCTACTGTTTGGAATGAATAATTTCGCGTGGTTTTTCCGAAACCTATGTATAAAACTGCCGAAATGTCAAACAGAGGTCTTTGAAAGATATTAGCAAATTAATACTATGGATCGCTGGAAAATCGAGCAACTACAACTGTTATTTTTATTACAAGTGCTAATGCAATAGCCTTCAAAAGAAATATCATAATTAAATTAAGAATCTGTTCTCAAGCAAATAAAAGTACATTATGGAAAACTGCGTATAGAATGTCAGGGATATATTGGTAATAAAAACTAAATTTGAAGATAAAAGGCAAATATAATACGGTATTGATGTGAACATATGGATGTGTAGCGGATGCTACGCCGAAGTAGTCCTCCTAAGCAGTCCAAATTGCCTCTAGCAGAGTCCTCTACTATCAATTCACTCCCAAATTAGCTAGGCTATGCCAAAGTAGCAAGAACCAGAAAGATGCTGAGTGGAGAGGGTCTCTTGACCACTTCCTTGTTACCGTGAGTCAAAACCTTAGCTATTAAATACAAGACCATGCTGGGCTGCAGGGATATTGATTGCTGATTGGTTGAGGAGGTCTCCGCATGCGCGGTCGCGCTTGTTTTCTACGCGACCGGGTACATGCCGCACTTCCCGTGGTGAGTCCTAGCGCACGTGATTCAATCAGCCTTGTTAGCGTTGTGCACCCCACGGATGCATCTAATTGTAAATGTCCATTAAAAATCACAAATTATCATTAAAACCATATCAGCACCAACAAAAGTAAAATAAAGTTCTGAGATTTCATATTCCTTAAACCTTTTTTGATAAATATTAGTTGACTCCCGAGTTTTATATTTAAAAATAGATCAAAACGCATTTTTTTGGAAGAAACGTATTTTAAATAGTTTCAACATTGCAGAAGGATATTCATCCTTTTCAAAAGTGGTTAATTAACGTGCAAATGTAATTTAAATCCGAACGGATCACATTTTTTAGTTCCAGTTACCTTTGCTAAATTCTATGTATTAATTCACCAAAATCTTGATCACACCAATTGCAGAATTTAATTAGTTCAATAGTGAATCGATTTCGAATAGTCGGATTTCGATACTTCATATTTTTGAAGGAGGTACTCCTAGATTCCATTTTAATGGAAAATATCGTTTTAATCCTGTCTACGTTGCCCTCTTTTTCTTTTTATCACGTATTAGGAAGCCAGTGATCTATATTGAAGGGAAAGGAGTATCTCAATTTGGATAAGATTTTTATTTACACAAAATAAATCATCATTTTTATGGTCTAGTCACACCTTCACGTGTTAAAGGACTATAAATTGAATGTGGTGATATCATCAAAATTACTTTAGATAGGAAATTTTACATTGGAGTTGAAAATTTCTTTCTCTAGAAGAGATATTCTTACATCCATGAAAATATTAATTTATTTATGAAAAAAATATTTAATAAAGAAAATTGGAAATGTCTAATTATTTTCTATTTTCTTTGTTAAAACCGTAAGCTCCCGAACGTCATGTGAGATCATTTTGGCTGCCCAACCATAGTGTGTGCAAAAGAAGCGAATTGAAAACAAACACTGAAAACCGTAGACACACATTTGCTGCACCGGGGGAAACAAATAATGACGTTTTAATCATTTTTAATGTTGTTCAACCGGAATTTGAAAATTAATCGAATTAAGCGTGCTCTATACCTTGACGCTTTGCTCAGCATCATGTTACTCCCCCCCTCCCCCCTTTATCATTTACTGGACTTCATACTCACTGATTTCAGTTGTGTCTCTCAATTAAAAATTGCAAATTTTTTGTATTGCAGTGGGTCATAGGAATAATTAAAGAGTAATGTCTGTGAGTTCCTGAAGAATTTTAGTTCACATTCCAGCCCGTTATCGTTTATCAAGGTCAAACGAATCTGAGTGAAGTCAGTAAGGAAATAAGTCGATTTCTGTCGTACGCTTATATAAAAACCAAAGACTGGATTCAAAGAATTTGATGCATAAAGAGCACGCGTCAATTGTTAATAATAATAGTAAACAATAATAGTAGAACCTTTTTTAATAAAGGTGTTCAAAACCACATGCTTCTCCAGAAGATTTATGTTTAGTCAAGAATTCGAAAACAAAAGTTTGATCCAAGTGCCCTTTGCTTTACATTACAATAATCATAACTTGTAGTAAAAGGCTTTTTAACTTCATTTTGACTAAAGATTGTAGTATTATAACGGGAAGAAAAATGTCTTCAACTTTTTTAAGGATTAATCAATAAAAGTCACGTTTTTTTATTCATACCTGAGTAAACAGTTGCATATATAAAGATCTCACTTTATTTGTTTGTTCAGCTCAAAATTTCAATATGTTGGAAAAAGAATAACTTCACTGAGATGAAAATGAATAAACTTAATTCAGTTATAATTCCCGGACTGTGTTCTAAAAATAACCAGAAATAATAAAAAATTAATACATTAAATGAACAGACCGGACTAATATACGAAAAATAGAGATAAAGTCTACTTTGTTTAGTTATTAATTGATATGTTGTTTATATAGATTCTTGAGCATGTTTGTTTCATGATAAGTATATCGGTGCTCATAACAAACAAGGAGTCAATATATGTACTAGTAACAAAAAAGATGTGTAAAAAACATTTTCTCCCTATTTATTTGACCAACATCATACTGCGTTATAACTGACTCATCAGCTTGTATCTGTCTTGAATGGTAGCCTTTTATAATCTGGTTCCTACCATGACAGACAACTTCTGTCAGCTTCCCGATTTGTAAACTAAAGATAAACAGATACCGAGAATTAGGCATATTTTGGTTTTTGGTTAGCAGCTTCGTTCTGTGAACATCTCGGTTAGTAGTGGTAAGTGCTAATCAAATATGTCTATTTATTCTAGTGTTAGATTGCATTAGAACATAATAAGTGGGCAAATGGAGAGTGCGATACACACTTAACGTTGAGAATACAATCGAATTAATCTAGCAATGCTCTAATCGTTTCCATTTAAAAGTTCTGATAATTTTACTTGAAAATAATTGAAATGATTGTAATTATTATTGGCAAATATAGGTGTAGTTGAAAAATAATTCACAAAAACGACGAAGTTGAAATAGTGTGAGAGGAATTACCAGCTGCTCAACAGAAGTGAACGAAAATATTTGGATAATAATTGTGGAATTTCAATTTTGAGATGAAACTACAGACATCAACCAAATCCAGACAGAAATGCTTTTGTTCATTCGCGTAATTCATTCAAAAAATTAATACCTAGTAAGAAACAAAGAAATTAAGTGGACAGATCACATTATCTGAAAAGAAAGTGAAGTTCGTCTACAAATAATATAACATTGTCTGGCTAGCAATCGAACTTCCTGTGTGATGAGTTTAGATAATGGATATAAATCTATCTAAGAAAATTGCACAGTTTTTCTTAATACTGAAATTCTCTCATAAGTATACATGCTAACGAAAACTTAAAAATAGTAATATAAGCTGTTTCTCTTGACAAAACTGCACAAGAAGCAATATCTAATAAATAAGAGAGGAATAGATAGTAGCTGTGGTACTGGTTTTATCAAACTGTGGGAAGACGGATTCCTCGAGATAATGAGAACTGCATAGGTAACTCGTAATGAGGAGTCAAAATGCCTCGTGTTCATATATGAAAAGGAAGTATTTGTATGTTTTGAGAGCATCAATAAGTGTATCATGAATTATAAGCAAAAATATTACATTTACATTCGCACATTTGAACAAACTTATCCAGTAATTCATCTGAAATTTCATAGCGGTCATTTCTCATCCAATTGTCACATGTAATATTTTGTTGTATATCTATAGCAGAAACATGATAATTCAGAGGTAGTAAAGCTAATTATCGCTAGAGTAATTGCAAACTCCTCTAACGCAAAAATTCCATTTTTGGACACAACACACTTATCAAGAAGAGATCGGCCCTTCAAGCAGTTTTCCAAATTTTACGATTATATGTTAGCTTTCTTATGATTCTTCTGAAATCAAGGCTGCTCTGGGGAATGCAAGAGGTAATGGATGTTGCAATATGAATATTTCTTCAAAATGAGAACTCACAAATAATATCTTGGAAAGAAATCAAATTTGAGAAGAGTGTAAACGATCATGAACGGTAAAGGATATAACACACAGGTTCATTTAATTAATGTACTCGAACTTGAAAGCTACAAGCCATTGACACGATTTATTTACAAATTGACTTGAAATTTTCTTACTTGCTGTTTTTAGGATTATTTTTATATTCAAAGCAAATAGAGTCAAAACATTGTAGTCATTGAAGAGCGCTTACTATAACTTTGATCCTTCTTATAATAGAAATCTCTTTCTATTTTTTCTTTACATATGATTAGTCAACGGTATAACCACAAATTTATCCATTGAGTTCCCTGGCACTTTTGGCTGCCCTTTCTTTACTCTCCCTAAAAGTTTCCTTTATTCCCTTATCAACCCTCGTAAGACATAAAGCAGTTTGCTGATTCGAGGAAGCGTGTTGTCCTTTAGCACCTTGTTCTTTCTAACATTTATCCTTTTAGAGTCATTTTCGTGTGCATTAAAAGAAAGGCGATAAGTGCGTACGAAAATTTATTGCTAACCTTAATATCAATATGTTATCTTCCGATTCCTATTCTTGAAACGAACTGTTATTTCCTTACCCACTTTGTTAAATGCGTCAAAGTACTGAATGTGCTTATCTGGAGCGTTGTAAAAGTCGATTTTATGAATTTCCTAGTGTGGTCTATCTTTTTTTCCTTATTGAATCAGATTCATGACTTAGTCATCAGGGGATTTCCAAAGCGAACTTTCTTTAATGATTCTTTTATGTATATTTTATTCATATAGAGGGTGTAATAAGGTAACTAGTGGAGACAGCTGATGTGTTTATAAATTGAAGTTTTTTAGGAGAGAAGAGAGACTTCTTATAAATATTAGCCAAGAGTGAAGATTTTTGAAGAACTTACTTGTAGGGATGCCTGAAGCGTCATCTTATTCATCAGTGTCACCTTGCATGCTGCATTAGTGCTTCATACTGCAAATTGTGATCACGAAAGCAGGCCGCTAACAGAAAGCCTGAGATGACTAAAATCGCATCTCGGAACCACCTAACAAAAAGTCCGGTTAATAGTATAAAGAATGACTGAATGAATATAAAAATTGGATTTTTGTACATAATATAAACAAACCAATGCATTAAAGGCTATCTGACTTAAATCAGCATAAGGACCTTTACCAATTACGATATTTCTTTACTTTGGTTCCTGACATGCATCTCATATTTGGAATAAATTTTGCATAATTTCTTAATATATTGCTTATATTTTAAGATTATTCCCAAGGCTCGTAGAAATTGGAATATGTATTAAAATTAAATGCACATTTATATTGTGGATCTGGAAAAAATTCACAAAATTGTTAATAGTGAGAACGTTTTTATAAAGAAATATTTGAATTTTTATTGAACCTGCTATAACGCAACCAACTAGGAGTTCGGATAGTAATCTAGCAGAGCCAACAATCTAGAACACTCGGTAATATAGCAACTTAACACAGAAGCTAATAACCCACRGCAGATAAGAAGGCACGTTATAGTCAACACGCGTGTATTCACGAAACTCCACTCAATCGATATCGGCTTAAACAAATACGAATAATTATCAAGTGTCTTTTATCGGTGGGGAAATGAAGAAAGAAAATATATTTTTATTCATAGAAGAAATATTGGGAGCGGGGGAAAATAATTATCATTTCTTCTAACAGAACCCAAAAGGAAATCATGTGGAAGTAGTAAAATCAATTTTGGTTTGTTGAAATGCAGATCAAGTTTTTCTGGAAAGCTTTTTGGACAGTTTTAAATACATCAAATATAACAACTTCAGTGTTTCAGCGAATACCTCTCTGATTTTGGCATTGAATGAAGTATAAGAATAATTTTCAATGTGGAATCAAAGTTGAAGTTGTAGATTTAAAACTTACTGAAGTGAAAAATTTTCTAAGAGAAAAATACGTGAGACTAACTTATGATAACAATTTAAGAAGTTGTGTTAAATATGATTTTATAAAAGGATTATTTAAATAGTAAATATTTCTTTATATTAAAATAAAACATGAAAAATACTTTGATTTGACTTAGTAGAATAAAGCTTCGCGCACTGGTAGTATGTTACTATCTATAGCAATGAAAAATTCAATCATTTTTAGACCTTATTAAAGCCGATTGTCAGATTTTCCTCGTATTTATGGTGATCGGTTCGCAAGTATCTTTTCATCTCAGTCTCATGTGAGAGGAGTTGATGACACCGAGTATCCAATGAGACAAATTCCACTTTTCTCATACCTTTTGATTACCACTGGTGTTCTAGTGTGCGAGGGATGAATTTCTTATTGTCTTCAATATCCACATTCTCACCAGACACCTGGATCATCCTGTTTAGCTGTTGATTTCAATTCTTCGTTCGAAAAGCTTTCCCATTTTGAGAAATCAGGAAGTCATAGGTTTAGAGGTAGTACCACCTTTCTGTAAAGATCCGTCAAGAGACCAAGTCAGCCTTTTTGGATCTTCTCAACTAGATTTCTCGTGAGGTCCTTTTCTATCATCCTCTGTTGTGCATAGTGTATTTTCATTTAATATTCTATTTATTCATTGTCATTATTTTTTAGATAATTCAGTTCGAACTCCATACAGAATATCAAAATTTATAAATTGTGTAAGAAATTTAAGGGCCAAGTGTTGTTTTTAACAATAACGAAAGAAAACATAAAATAAAATAGCACTATTGTCAAGGAAAAATATTCACTAACCAATTTTCCACCCTGACAGTTCCTGTAGTTTGACATTTTTACAACCCCTATCCCATTTGCTCAATTCATTCAGGGTGGTCTACCCTGCTGAAAACTTATCCTGAGGAAAATTCTCTAATATGAAAATTGTTCCTACTCAAATGATGCATCATGTGAAAGTCTTTTGCAGATGCTGTTATCATCCAAAATTAACGCATTTCACACTCATTTAAGGCCCTTTACACTGGGGTACAATCATGCTTTTATTTGATTTCCATTTCTGAAGACTCATAAATAAATGCCAACACACACGCTATTGTACTCAGTGATGAACACATCTAGTACTTTTCTTCTATTTCTTTTAAATTTGGAAACATATGATTAGTTCTGGTCTCGACTATTCTGGACTTTCAATCACATAATCACAAGGAAGTGAATCGAGTATTTTCGTATGACTTTCATCCCTCACATACTGGAATAATCAAGTATTGCCTTTCTAAGCTGCTAAGCTATCTCGTCATGGATGTTGTTAGCTAACCAGGCAATACATAATTCCCATCGTATTAAAACTACATATTGCAGGTAGCGTAGTGGTCGACGTGCTCGCCTGGAAGACAAGAGTCACTAATTAAGAGTTGTCTATCTCCATGATGCTACTCGTCTACCCAAGAAAAGCGTTGAAAATGCTTTACTAAATGGGTTTTGAAGCCATAAGCTGAATAACACACGAACAGCCCTCTTCCCTTTTCCTTATTTACCTATAATATACGTTAGTGGATAGTCTGTATTAAACAGGCGTCATCACGAAATTTTATATATTTCAAGTAAAGCTAGGTACAATTAGAGTGGATGATGGTAATATTCTTCTTGAAAAAGTAAAAAGTATCTGATTAGAAACTTTATTGGTAATAATTCGTCACAGATTCACGATTCACTAACCTTCAGATATAGAGGGGAGGTCACTAACCATGATGTTTCCACAACATTTAGATACAACAGCAAAAGGAAAGTCACAACCACTGAAATTAAAACAAGATGGATGGACAGACAGAAAGTTGGATAAAAAGGCTGGGAAATGGGCAATGATAGCTAGTGATCATGCCACAGGTTAATTATTGCCCCCATTAGTTCCAGAAGTGGATGGACCGGCATTGTCATCAAAATCTGGAAGCTGATAGGTAATATCATCCCAGGGATGACGGTAGAGACCTTGGCGAAGACGTTTCTGATCCAAATAATGACCTATTGAAAAAAACAGATAGTTATATTCATTTCACACACTACGAATATCAACGTAAAGCTATTTTCCTTAGACAAACCTATGAATCCGATACTGCGAGCGAGAACAAAAAGACCATTAAGGGCACCAAAACGGATATATTCATCAGATTCTTCACGAGTAAAGCAACCGCAATTTCTCAGCAGATCCACCATCGATACACCGATCAAACCATCAACATTCAGAATTAGAGTCGGTCTCTGAATGGTAAAAAGTTTAATTTATTAAGCCATACAAATATAGACCCGTTTTTGTTATTTATCTTGGGTAAACTAAGCTTGTTGTATAAAATATGCGCATTAGATAAGTATACCTCCCAAATAATTACTGTGAGGCATACTCAAATACTGTTACATCAAAAGATCGCAAAATTAAAATAAAATGATTCAAGATAATGTAATCAAATGATACGAAACAAAATTTGATTTTAACCTGTGCTACATGGTGATTGAAAAGCAACCCTCTATTCTAACATTCAAATAAATTGATAATTAATCAGTTTTGTGAAAGGAACATGAAAAAAATGCATAAAATGAAGTTACATTTGAATTTTAAATTATGGGAACACTGCCTTACAGTTTCTTAACACACCCGACACTTCAAATTATCTGCGAGACACCTCACGACGATCTTTATATCGATCTAAACCAGTACTTTTGTGCAATAAAGTATCCCCATTAAAACTACAGCTACCTAGACTCAAGGAAGAGGAAAAGAGGAGACCCACAGCTCGAACGAAGGTTTTTTAGTAAAATAAACTTATTCATACAGACTTGAATATGTGATAGATGATTTGCTGCCTGGTTAGCCAATGATTGCATCGACGGCTTCTCCACATCTTACACATCGGTTTTATGGGTGACGAATACAAATACAATAGAGAATATTAAATTAACAATGTTCAACTTTTATTTAAGAAAATTAATCAGAATTATTGAATCGTTATTGCCAAATAGTATTTCTGCAATTTAACTCAGTCTGAGGACAGTCGCGAGGACCGCAAATGTTAGTGTCAGAAAAAGTAGGATGTGGAAGTCGGTAGTATAGTTACCTTCACGCACGTCTGCTAAGTTAGAGGTCACGGGATCAAATTTCATCAATGCAAACCAGTGATGTGGACGGAGAATTCACTGATTAATTCTGGCCGAAAATGGATATGGTAGAATGCTTTTTTAACATAGAAGCATAAATGCTATGGTCCAGGAAGGACTCCTTTCATATTTCATTCCTTAAAAAATTTTCAGCAATATAATCCGCTATTCACTAGGTGCGTTTCTAGACTGTACTAATTATGAAACCTTTGAATAGGTATAATCTATTTTTGGAGCATGCCCTTATTCGAATTTCATAAAACGGAGAAAAATCTATTCAGACAGTCTTTGAAGAAATTATGAATAATACATTTTTTTTAAATGAATAGTAGAAAAGATAACTGTGAAAAGCTTCTGAAGGGCTACCTTAGCTGTAGTGAGTTTCTCAACTTGGAAAGCAAAATCGATGAGAGGCGTGGCAGGGAAATTGGCCCTAGCGAATTCGGCCAACAGAGTGACCCGAGTGTCTGGATTAAACACCGATTTGATCCGGTGCCCGATGCCCATAATCAGACGCCCTGCATCTCGGGAGGATGCGACGAATTCACTGGGAGATTGACCCGCATCGAAAGCCTCAGAGAATTGTCGAGCAGCTGCATCGATAGCTCCTCCAAAACGGCTGCCCTGAAAAGAAAACAAAACATGGCACACTAGATTACAATTGCCGCATATTATATCTGTTTAGTTTACTTAACGATAATATATGAAGGTACTGAGCGTGTGAATGCATGGAACATGGCAGCAAACGATTAGGACTTCCTATTGCTAAAAATATTAAACTACAAACCGCGAAACCCGGAGTAGAAAAAACCTTGTCTTAGTCACTGATTTGCTAAACCAAACCTATCCAGAGTTGGAAAACGGTGAAGTAATTGAATACGTCTTATCATATTAGAAGCGAAAGGAATTGTATTTGGGGTTATGTTTCATAGAATTTTAAAACAGCTCATCAATAAAGAGGATTTTCTAGGGCATACTCCGTGTCCTAAATTTTAATCAGAATACAAAATCTTACCAATCTGAAAAATTTTTTAAATTTTGTTCCACTATCAGAAAGCGAAGATATATTACAAAAAACCTCAAGGGGATAACTATACATGGATTACTCGTTTAATTTAGATTTAACTCACTGAAAACTTTTGATTTTGTATTTTACAGCAATCCTGGATGGAAGAACTGAAAATTTGCTTGCAATGAATTACATCCAAAATCAACTTTCTGTTAAATTAGATTTGCTACATTTTCAAATGCACAACTTAGTAAACTAGTTTTTGATAGGAAGCGGACAAAACAAATCTCATAGCTGCAGTGCTTATATGTTTAGTGTTGGGTTTATAAGTCCCGCAAGTTGTCCCTAAGTCGCCCACCATCCTTATCAAGACGAGAGCATACATCTCTACTGATAGCTTGATAGTTGTTCGAGCACAAAATTCTTATCAGCCGGAGTAAGTTGATCTCTCAACATCAAAACATGAGGGCAATTTTTACTCTTATATAATATTTTGGTTTTATTGAAAAAAAATGTCTTAAGTTCACTGCACTCCGTCTTAACCTTCTCTCATTAGTCTGAGTCAACCGTAATCTAGTGATATCTGGACGGCAGCAGAGCTAGATCTCCTAGAAAAGTCATTCTTTGCAAAAGTTCCTCAATCACTTTCGAAACATTTTAATATAGCTCGGAAAGATCCTCGAAACAGAGAGGATTGTTCTACAAGAATTATCCGTGGAGTTTCGGAAGGAAATTATTGAACTGAACTCTATTTTGAATGCTACCTGAAGAACGCGACTGGATCACATAAAAAATATTGTATGCTACACTGTACGTTGTCTATTTCACGACTTAGTCTCTCGACCACAATGAATTTCCATGATTCACTTAGAAAACGGCGCTTACTCTTGTAGATAAATGTATCCACTAATTTGTGTCCAAGCCCAATTAAAGGATACACTAATGTATTGGCCACGAAAATAAATTGATATGAGACAAAATGCTACTTACAATTGTGAGTAGACCAGAGGCCAAAGATGAAACTAGATCCTTATCAGCTCGGGCGGCAACGATAGTGTTATGGGCACCACTAACAGCAGGTCCGTGATCTGCAGTTATGATTAGACAACGCTCAATGTAAGCTGTTGCATAGTCTGGTAGTCTATAATGCAAATGAATGGATGTAACGAGTTAATAATAGTAATTATTAGAATGCGTCGACGGTAGGTAGAAAAGCTTGACAACCTTCTTTTAAACCAGAGGAGAGAAATGACACCACCAATACCAAGATTGTCAGAGAGGACTCGGCTGACCGGCATGCCGGCGTAAAGCAGTTCTGACCCACGATCATCGCTGATTGTTGATGTGAACTCTGCTGGCTTCCGAACGAGTCCAAGCTCCTAAAACACCAAACACTAACCTTAAAACTCGAATAACCGCAACCAATGCATGGACTTTCGAGAAAATGAAAATTTAGCGCACTTTGAGCGCAAAGAATCTGGACTTGGGGTTGATGTAAATTCATTCCAAATACTCGGATATTGTTTAACAATCGTTCAATCAAAATATTTTTCTTGAAGTAATAGAAACTGCTTAAATTTGAAAATTGATGCTTTTAAGTGTTAGCCAACTTTCTTTCCTTAGTTTTCTTCCTCAACTACAAAATCAATTTGAAAGATCTTTGCACATCTTTGAGTTTAGGTGCTTCCCAATGAAAATAAAAAGTACAAATGTCACGGATATTAGTAGGCTTTCTCAGGGAGTGTGAAGGAGTGATTTGAAGGATTTAATATAGCACTAATTCCAACAGTAATACTGCTCTAATATCTGACCAAAACGAATGATCCTTCTCAAGGTTAACAAAATCTAGATTCGTGTCATCTGTGGACCGCTGTGTCAAAACTGGGGTGATTAGGAATGGAATTATAGACACTGCAGATCCTTACGAAACATCCCAGAGAGAGGCTCCAAAAGAAAAACTGAAACTTCAAAATTACAAGTTTCGGTAAGGTCAGTCAAATTTGACTAAAACAGCTGACCAAGTCCACTCCCTTTTCTCAAAGTATATATACACCTGCTTCATTTTACAAGACGCTAATTAAAATTGAATAGAACAGCAAAGGCAACAATCTCTAATTGTTATAAATTGTGTTAAGAGAGCCTAAGTTAAGTCTGACAATTTAATATTCAATTCACTCTACTTTCAAGATGGTTACTAAAATTAATACGTTCACCATTTGTTGTAAAAATAATTGAGCATTCATTTTAATCAACAACGTAGACGTAAAGGAATGCTGAGTAGAAACACTAAAAATTTCAAATTGTCAGGCCTAGAAGTTACGTTACACGGGAATACGACATACGGACATTTTTAAACAATTGAAAGGCTGTAACTTTTGATCTGAGTGATAAGCTGAATAGATTTTTTAAAAATACGCTTAAAGCTGGCTAACAAAAAAACTAATTAAAGAAACGTAGAATTTAATACCTAAATGCTATCTGTTTCAATTTTAAATAAAAACTATTAAACTACCTTGGCCCAAGCGTAATCCATCGGAACTGTTTGAGGTGGGTAATCGGGTTTGGGGATAAGTTTACCTGATTTCACCTGATCTTCATAGACTTTCCTTCAAAATAAAATACAAAGCAATTATGATAGTACACAATCGGGAAAAAAACTGGTAAAAGCAATTATAAAGAAATTTTAAATGTCATTGCTTCATCGTGCAGGTAGAATAGAAAACAAATTCCATACCTAATCAAATCACCAAGATCGTTGAAACTTTCAGGAACAAAAGCTCCGGCTTTAGCCAGTCGTGCATTCTTAGCGACAGCGGTTTCAGCTTGAGAATGAGCACAAGCCCCAGCATGGCCAAACTGAACATCTTCAAGGTTATTTGTGTTCCCTTCTCCGGCTAGCGTTTCTGCACAGGTTCCAATGCACCAGGCTACGAGGGGTTTCTTAATCCTTCCATTTTCAATGGCCTCCGCTATCGAGTACTCCTCGAGGCCACCAACCTGTATGGGTACATTTATACTTAATTAGTACAAGTAGTAGTCTTACAAAATACCGAAAATCTAATTTACTTACCTCTCCCAATAAAATTATCATAGAAACTCCAGGATCAGCTTCGTATCGTAAAATGTGATCAATAAAGGTACTTCCAGGGAATCGATCACCACCGATAGCAACTCCCTCAGCTACCCCATCTGTATTTCTGCTAATTATGTTGTTGAGTTCATTGGACATTCCTCCCGAACGGGAAACATAGGCGACACTGAAAAATAAGCAATATTCAAGAGATTTCTACTTGAATGTCATTCATATAACTAGACACTAACCTTCCGGGACGATGTAGTTTCGAGGCGAGAATGTTGTCAATCATTCCAGCAGTGTTACCAACCTTAAAGCAACCAGGTTTAATCGCTCCAACCTACAGCAATCCGAATAAACTGCTAATTATTCTCATAATTACAGTGATTTCAACCACCATTCATACGAACAGAACTTACTGTCGCTGGACCAATAATAACAACATTCATTTGCTTTGCCACGAACATGATTCTTCGAGCAAAACGTTCCGGGATACCCTCAGCAATTATCGCAATTCCATCAAGACGTGATCTCTTTCCGGTTTCATCTTTCATGGACATGGCTTCCATAGTAACGTCGTAAGCAGCTCGGTAAGAGGCAAAATTTACTAGGAGTTTCGCATCCATGTGTTTATTCAACGCCGTAGTTAAGCTTTGATATTGTGGAATGAAGAGATTCTGATTGGAGCCCCAGTAGAACTTTTGTTTATGATCGCCGCTGAAATAATAATAAGTAGTTAGAAGGAGCGGTAATTTATTTGACAAAATGACTAACGCAAAAGGATAAACTATGGCTGCAACGCTCGGGGCAGTTCTACCACAGGCATAATCAAAATCCAACATTGACTGAATTGCTTTCAACTGAAGACCCCACACAATTGCTCGACTCTCTTTGTTGAAGAGCCCAGAGTAAGTTCCACCTTGATTCTAAAAATAAATGTGGAATTTTACTATTTGTTTTAATCGAGCAACAGTGCGAATTGTTGAGCTGTGCATGCGTTATGATTTATAAGCACATTTACCACAGAACTCATCTTGGCTTTCTTTGGTCCACTTTGCTATAGAAAATTATAATATAAAGAACCAACTACCTGTAATAAACGTATTACTGATGATTAACTTACAGCGCAAACTAAATCGACAGCGGAATTGTTAGTGGAGTTATGAGACGACTGTTCGAATAGAGAAGGAGTTACTAAAGCAGTCAAATTCGCGGGGGTTTCCGTGATACCCAATGCCATGGCAACGATAGCCGTCATATGTGTCTCTGGACCAAAGACGAAGATTGGAAGATGGAGACTCTGACCGAGTTCGTGCATCGCGCGTAGGCCTTCGTGGTAATTTGGTCCTCCTCGACGAACATAGATTTTTACCGCGTGAGCCCGAAGTGCGTCTTGATAGTCACCAATGGCGCGGATGATACCGTGGAAAGTTACAGCTACGTTGGTGAAGTTGGCTACACCTCCTCCGATCAATAATATCTTTCCTACACGTCAAAATAGAAGTAAAACAACCTTGTAACTATTCGTTAAATGTAGATAAATTCAATTTGTATGAAGAGCCAAAAGTTATTAATTATCAGACGAGTTCACATTAACTACAAGAGGGAAGAGCATTCTGTACACTTCTACAAAACACGTACATTCAATTCGGCTTCCTAATGGTATTAAAACACCTTTCCTCATTGGCAAAACGTTTTTAAAAAACTCACTTCTTTATGGCGATATAGCTCTATAGAAATAGAACAAGAAAAGAAGAAATTTCTTAACTTTACATTTGGATGACTCGAGACGTCTTGTGAGACATTGTACCCAACGTCATTCACATCTCTTTGTAAAAAGCATGCCATGACACAACAAAATACGGGTCGTCCCGAATAAACACCAATTTACTTATTTGGATTTTCGTTATATCAATTTCTGCAAAAACCCACCATTCCATAGGTAACTGTAAAAGGCAGTGTTTCATTCTAGGATATCATTGTTGAATTTGTAAAATTTTATAAACCATAAAACCAATAAATCCCATATAACGATTAGAGTCCCTTAGAGCAAAACTTGTAAAGAAATCTGGATGATAATTACAGAGTAAGCTTTCGACTTTATGGTCCATATAATATAGATATAAGAAGAGATGAACACTTAACCGAGATTTAACCGTTGCCTTAACAAGAACCAGAAAAAAAAATGACAAGAATCCGACTTCCTAAATGTCAGCAAAATTAAAATTCCAAACCGAGGTGGACCAATTAGTTTATTGAATAAGCATATATATATACATATATCTACATCAGTGAGCTTAGATAAATAAGTGAAAAATGATAAATCCCTGTCTATTTATTGGTATCAACGCCATACATACAATTAGGGGTAACTAGTTATAACAGTCCAGTCTATTAGAAATAGTCTGAAGAAGAGGCAAATACTCTCTCATCGATTGAAATGCATTTTTGATGCCTATTTATTTCACATAATAAAGAAAAAACACATAGGAAATGAAAGTTCGTAAAGAGGGAAAGTGAAGCTTCCGATCTGAGAATAAGTCGGAGTTTCATTAGCTGTCGTTTGGCCTTTAAGATATTTGGCTTTACATCGTCATTGATTAGACCTTTATTATTCAATCTAGAGACAAGATAGGTAAAAGAGCTCATTCCATTTATCCTGTGATCATTTAGTTGTTGAAATAGAGATGGCGACCGTAAATGATTTGATCACCATTTTCCAGACATTAGTGATAATCAACTCAACGCCCACATCAAATATTCCAAAATTTGGACGAGTGGAAGGCGTTCTCATATTTAAATTAAACCAACTAGTTAACCGAAAGTAGCAATTGACGGAAATAATATTGGTCTGCACATTCAATTGAATTGATTTCGGAGTAATTCCACTTAAAATCTCACCTGGAATTCAATAGAACTTGATACGAAATACAAGACGGAGTCTTACTTTGCAAATAATGCAAATCAATGTTAAATAATTTTACAAGAGCAAAGATCTTCCTAAGGACAAGATGGAAACCGCTTTTTTCCAAAATAAAAAACCAAAGCCTTGAGGGCAGACATTAGTAAGAGGAACGACAAAGTGGAAAGGAAATGATGAAAAGCCAAACAGAACCTGAGTTGACGGTCTAACGTCCACTGTTAGCCAGATGAGTAACCGATAAGAGGTCTCAATTTGAGTAGGCATGGTTCAAAATGCACACTTGCGTACCATATAGCATATATGATTAAGATCTGCATAAATTAATATTAATGTTATCTCGAGTCAATTTCATAAAAATCCATGTCATAAAATAAATTATGGAAGCAAACACCTTACCACATACATTGAACAAAACTAAAATTCAGTCGATAGTCCATTTATATGGTTAAAGAAGGAAGCCACTTCTCAGATAAGTCTCAGCTGTCAAGTTTCAAAACTAAGGTTGAAACATCAAAAACAATAAAAAAAAGTCTTCCAATTAACTGCCAATTAAGCAATAAAAGAGTAAAATCCCTGATAGGACTAAAAACTAAAGCTATAAAACCCCACAGTCTGCTTACAGAGACATTATTGCAAAATGAATAGAAGTTGATAAAAATGGAAACGCCGTAGAGTAAAAGAAATGACCATTATGAATACAAACAAAATCCAACTAATCTTCAAAACTTACGAAAGAGGAGTGTTCACGATGTTAATAGTCTTAATACCAGTATCAAGAGACATCAAATGAAATAAGTACAGGAACAACTTACTTGTCAAAATATTAATTAGAAAAGTCTCATTCAAGTAATGCTTTTGGAATGAACTGAATTAATGGTGGAATTTGTTCACTTGAGTGAATTAGTCCCTAATTCAATCACCTAATATGACCCAAACATGATATACGTATCACAGCCAGAGCTGTCTATTATGTCCCTGGATTATCCTGAATATCACTGTTACTCCTAACGATACATCTCAATACTGTACATTTAGAAATCATAGCCCAATCAACTCTGCTTGACGTCTACGACAAAGATTTTCATCGTATTCTCACCTAAGAATTCCCTAAGCATGACTGTGTTTGTCACAACTTCTTACTGTTGTAGTGAGAATCATCAGAGTAAAAGCTTACCCAGACACTAAATACTAAAACTTCTTAATAAGCGAATGATTGCAAAATTCGCATATTTAAGAAGTACGAGTTATTCATGCATACAGTCTTAATTTCCCCTCGTTATAATACATCCACTAAAAAATTCACAAATAACTACTGCAAACATAATGTCAACGTCGGCAAATAACTTATTAAGAACTAATATAGACTTACCATCGGGGTGCGATGGGAAGGTATTCGTCATGAGATGCAGAATAGTGGACGCGTATTCATATGTTTGGACTTCTGTCGGCGCACCGGAGTATTCACCGTAGTTTGCCAGTTCGGTTGGAGATGAAGCCAGTTGGCAGATGGTGTCTGCATAGATAACAGAGGCTCCGCCACCGGCACTCATTGTCCAAATGCGGCCATGAGGATTTAACACACGCAACTTCATACTCGCTCCGGTTCGTGCATCCAAATCGGCAACTCGTTGCTCCTAGCAACAATAAAAATAAAGTAGTTAACTGATAGCCCTGTAAATGCGAAGATGAAAGAGGCAGCAATATTTGATCTTTTAAAATTGGTAACTTTGGACACACGCCCTCTTCTATTATCAGAGGAATGTAAATCGACTGTTAAAACTCTGAAAGTCGAAAATGCGGACAAATACAAACATGCTCTTGAGAATTACGACACTCAAACTTTAACTGACCATACTATTCCCAAATACTCAAGTAATGGAAGGTTTTATGGGAAAAGAGACGATAATAGAAACTTGAGTTATTTAAACATTATTGGTTTCAAGATCAAGATCTTCAGATTTTATAATCCGCTCCACTTTCCTTAATAACTATGAATCCCTTTTCCAAATCGTATCATTGGGAACTCATTGTTTAAACAGGCTAGGTATTGGACTTTGAGCTTATATTCATATTTTATTAATCTATCAATTAAAAACAGTTTACCTTAAGGGAAATTTAGTGAATTATGATATGTTAGCAGATATTGTCGCTCGGCTACCGAAGACCAACCACTAAATTTAATCAATTGGTCTTGAGGCTCTAAACATCGCGGAAATGAACTCACACTCTAGAACCCAAGACACAAAATCCGAAAATTGAACTTTGCGACATTAAAACACGACACATTTAACAAATGAAAAATCTAAAGGAATTCAGAATTAAAGCAGGACTCTTAAGATGCCCAATCCCTTGCTTTAAACGAGTCCTCCCCCCTTAGCCTTGAACGACTTCGCTGTCAACCTGTTTTGGGTCCTTTCTCATGATCCATAGGGAAGTAAACATAAATTGATTTAGTGATGAACATTTTTAGGTATTCAAAGGGGGTGGAAGTGTAAATCATTTCAAGGTTGAAAGGAAAAGTACCAAATCCTCCGCATAATTTTATTATAAGATAGCGTGATAAGAGAAATATAAAGTCAAAAGAACTACCACCTAATTTTTTTATTTTGCGAATGATTTTAAAATTCACGCACTCCATAAGTCCTACACAGAGGAAAATAATATTTTCACCAAAAATAAATCTTATGTGTAAAATTCTTTATTTTCCACTTTTTAATTCCCTTTTATTCGAACAAATATATTTACATTTCGGTTGTAAGTGGCGCATAATATAAATCTGCCTATCGATACGAAACGCAGATCTTATTCTGATATGGTGGTTTGAGTCGTTTTGTATTGTGGTATTGTCGAGTTGTATTTGTAACTAGTGCAATTTATTAGGGAATCTGAGAGTTGCCCATGGAGTGCTTTAGGGAAGAGAAATAAGAGCGAAATCGCAACTCGAGATTAAGATCATCGAAGATTTCACTGAATGTCATTGAATTTTGTGTAATAGGCGCGTGAAATCTACCATTTTTGTTGCATTATTTTTTACTATTTAATATGTAATCCATATAGTTTGGGAATAATAGAGATCAAACTAACTTCGTCAAAATTAGTAGACTTTACTTATAGCCCAATCAATTCATTGCTTAACGGGGGTTGAATAATTATTTTTAATTAATTCATTAACATCAATCAGCGGCTGTAGCCGTCACATGATGCTCTATAGGTCCCCTCAGTCTAAGCAGCCACAGAATGACCCACAAAGGAAACAAAACCAGACTTCTCAAAGCCTACTTTATTTGGTCTGTACACACCCAGTTTAGACGTGTAACCCAGCTCTACTTCCTATAACTATCCCCATTTCCTCTCTCCTCTGTGATCGTCCAACACTAGTTTACCTTAACTTCCGTTCTTCAGATTTGGAAAAGCTATAAGAGCTTTAGATTCTAAAGGTAGTATCTTTAACCCTACCTTAGTTAGATTATAAAAGTAGCTTTTCTCGGAATTAATCCTGCTTTATTGGTGATCACGCTATCTCCTGCTTTAAAGCGCTTGGCTGCTAAAATTAGGTTGCCAAGGTAGCATGATCAATCACACAGGTTAACTATTCAGTAAGCTCAAAACATGACAAACAAGAAATCACTCAGAAATTTTTAATCAAATCCAAAAATCTGAACTTCGGAACAGTAAATTCTGCGGTGCTCCCATACTGACCTTATACCACTCTAAGAGTTGGTTATTTTATCGGCCAAATCTGTCAACTCCCTTATCGTACCTCAATATGCTATCTATCACAACTCGGATCCCATTCGCTCAGTGCTGACGCCATTTGCCTTCCATTCCAATTCTCAACTCTTCCTACTACTCCTTTCCCCTCTCATTCATTTTCAGTTGTTAACTGTACACGTAGTCCTTATTAACTCCTGGTTCTTTTATTTGAGAAAGGCTGTTGTATCCGGCTAACCTTTGGAGGATCATTAATTTCATAAGGGGATTTCCAAGCCTAAGTAGTCTTATTGTCGGGTTTAGTGCCAATTTAACTCTATCAACAATTCAAATAAAGTAGGGCTTCTTTAATGCTCGAACCTTCTCCTAACTTGTTCAACTCTCCTATTTTCTCAATTCTTTATTCTAATGTTTCTGCGCTTCAATACCTTCCCATAGTTGCAAAGAGTAAGCGTTCTTGCTTTGCCATGGGTAATAATAATAGATTCAGTAATAAGAAACTGTGTTCTACAGGGAATGACTGCATAATATTTAACGTATATCAATAATCGCCAGATATTCTAAATCTTAAGGACAAGATAAAAAGCATTTGAGTTTAGCCGAAAGTGAACAAACCTCAGGAGTTTGAATTTGCCCAAAAGCAGGCGGGAATGTGATTGGTTCGCCATTTGCTAACCAATCCTTATTTGAAGAGAACAAATATTCAGCACATTGGTCGATTTTTGCGGCAGCGTCAAGAATGTGAATTTGTAGATTACCTTGAGAGTCTGGGCAAACAACCAATGGGTTTATTTCGAGGTAACTGATATGCAGATGTTCGACTACACGATGCAACTCAGATATGAACTTTGCCAGGTAGCTAACCAATAAGAAAAAGGCATATTTTTTAACGAACTGTATTACGATAACAGGGTGGTTTTGTTATACAAGAATACAATTTCCGGTTACAGATTTCCAAGCAAAATAAAATACTAACCTTCGCCTTAAAAAGTCTTGAATGTCCTTCAAAAGATCACTTTGGAGAAGTTGAGTGGACAAAGTTGTTTCATCAAGGGTCCCTAGCATTTGATTGGTTATCAGAAACCGCTTGGCCTAGAAGGATATCAAGAGCATTACCACTAATATTGATATATTAGAAATTATTAAAAAGGATCCAAACTAGAAAGACATGAACCGAGAAAAGACCTCTTTTTCACTTAAACCTACAAAATCATCAAATAAAATAGTTGAAAATGATTAAATAGGAAGTAAACGGATGCAAATTTCACATCGGAATGCTACCTTCTGTACATGTCCGTATTCCTTCTGACGGATTTGTAACGTATCATTGTAGCTAAATTTTATGCTCAGATCCATTTCTGGATTCATCGACACAAAAGTCAATCAACTCAAACTATTAAACGGAATAGTTTTGATAGTTTAGAGACGATGGCAAAGACCACATTAAAAGAACAAACAACGAATCAGCGTAAATTATGATCAAATGATCTGCTTTAAACTCTTGAGCTCTCTGCATTCAGACATCTTCAAACTGTCTAGGTGAAATGGATCAAATTTAGGTTTCTCATGTTGTCCTCACGTATTAGTTTGTCCGATTTGACTTTCACAATTTAATTGTTAAAAGACGACACCGGGAAAAAATTTTGTATATTAATTATTTGAACAGATACAATACCCTCCCTTGTCTCTTCATAAATATTTGACTTAAATTGAAACAATTTAGAAAAAATACTTCTTAGAAATTATTATTATTAGCCACAGTGAAACAAAAAAAATTGTTTTTGTGGGAAGCAAGTGACATCGAATAACAGTAGGTCAAGCTATTGGTAAAGAGGAGGGGACCAAAAGATACAGACAGCAACGTCAAGGTATCAAAGGGTCTTACTCCATTTGATTTGTAGACTGTAATTGTATAATATTCACTGAGTGGACAGTTCAGATTCAGAAATTAAAATTTCATTATTCGTCCCCTGGATCGCAGAAATTGCTTATCTACGATGTTCAATACTTATTGATTGATATTATTTTATTAACTCATGTTTTTTTCCCCAGTGATTGATAAGGAAAATGATCTTATATGATATTCCGCAGCTTACAGTAACAAAATAGTAGAGATGAGATAGGTAAAAATTCTAAGTTGACTTTAATGAGTAGTAGAATTAATGGAATTATGTCTCCAACAGTTCATCAAGCTATATGATAGTCCAATCAAGAAGTAAAATTCATTCGAATGGAATCAAAGAACTATAAATCAAATAAATGGGCACAAAAAGCAGTAATAAAAGGGTATTTTCTAATAATTACTTATATATTTGAATACATATGACGACTTTACAGTCAAAGCACTTTAACAAAGCCATACGACAATAATAATGACGTAAGGAGCCTTTGGAAAATGTACGAATTCGAAGGGGGACCTGTAGTATTCGTTTTTTAAGTGGAATTAAAATAGCTTTGTGTTTGAAGAAGTTACATCCTAAAGATGATTCAGCAGTTTGGATAGTTATGGAAACCATAAACTTGAGAATATACAATTTTAAGACGACAATAAGGACACCAGACTTCAATTATTATTAGGCAGAAATCCATTAATACCGTATCAAGCCGCGAATCACGTAACATTTATTAGAGAAGAATGAAATTTGATCTGAAAAGGCTAGCTCAAAGCTTGATCGGTACCATTTAATTTACAAGATCATCTTGAGGCTCAGCTTTGAAGGTTCCTGGTTTTTTTCAAAAAACGATTTTGTATTTATGTTTTCCGGGCACCAGATTAGAGCTTTCTATAGCTTCTAGGATCCCCTTAGTATTAAGCTACTAATCGTGGTTTTTGAGATGCCTAAAATCCATTATCCCATGACGCTACACTTTCAGCCTCATTATACCCTTATTTAGAAGGTCATAGTAAGTGAATACGTCTATTTAATTAAGTTTCAAAGGTCTGTTTTTTTTAAACTCTGCTTAACATAGGCTTAATCGACAACTCAGAAACAAAGGAGATATATATATTTCGTGTCCCAAGTGTAAGACAGGATACAACATTTTTATCAGTTCAAGAGTGGAACTTCAATGTAGCTGTATTGTTTTTGATAGCGGAAGAAAATCTACCATCTGGAAGTGCGCAAACTTTTTAATTAAACCTTAGGAACGTTCAATTACAATGCAATTCCAATGGACGCAAACGAACAAATGTCCCACAAAGGATATCAATCCCGAGGTTAATAGTTTATCGAGTTATGATCGCATCGCAATATGAAAGAGGGTACAAAAAATGATCAAACCTAGAACAGTCATGATAATTAAAGTAGTGAAATTTATGGCGACTTTTCCTTTTAAAAACCCAAAGAAATCAGTACCAAAGAATTTGAATTTCAACCTCAGCCAGGGAGAACGTCTGAAGTTTTAATTATTTTCAATTTGAATATTCACAAGCAGAATTATGAGAAACATAGAGACTCGAGATAAAGAGTTGCGGATATAAAAAATCCCACTTTACTTGGTCTGAAAAGTACTTATTACCGATCGAGATAATATGGAAGAACTAACTATCTTGTAGCGACCACCTATCTGAGTGAGAAAACGACTTTTCAATAGAGGACAACATTTAATTCGAAAAGAACACCACAATGGATCTAGAGCATCAAAATGCCCATCCGACTTCCAGATATTATTTTCATGTATTTACCTTGAAAAAAAATTGACTGTTGGGCACTTGGGGTTTTAAAACTTCTCGAGCCCAAAATGCCTACTCAGGAGAGAAATTTACATCGAATGCGGTATCCTAATTTCAATAATGAATAACTGTCCTGATGCATAAAGAATTAATATCATTTCAAAAACCGTGGAGAGGTTAAATGATTGTATGACTGTCAATTAAGAGATTAAATGTTCAATGTTCATGATGAGGATAGTCAATAATACAGGCAGAATGCGAGGTTCTATCTAGTGGCTTAAGTATACTTTCATTCCATCCAAGTCAAATGTTGTTAAAACTTTCTTTAATAGTCTTGAAAACATTTATTGCTTCGTTGATAGTACTTTGGATGCCTGTAATGCCAGAGATCACGAATTTAATTCCCACACCTAATGCGTGAAATGACCAAGCGTACTGAGTAAGTTTGAATAACAAAGAGAGTTTCTCACAACAGGGGCTACATGCCAAACTTTACAAAAAACGAGCGTTTGAAAGCGCTTTCCTAAATGGGCCTAGGAATTATAATTTATTCCATCGATATTTATTTAACCGAATGGGTAAAGCATACGACTTCTTTGTTAAGTTGTTTTGTAATTTGTCATTAGAACATACATATTTAGCTAAAGGACATTTTAAAAATTTAAGAGGAAATTAAACAAATTTTAGCAATACGAAAAAACTATGTCCAAACAAACATATAAGCCAACACAAACATTGAAAGCAGTAGTTAGAATGAACAGTACAAAAAGCTGTCTATTTCGAGGTGAAGGCAGTTAGCTAACATATTTCAAGTCTTGAAAGCAGCTAAAATACTTAATTCAGTGCATGAGAACGATAAAAAATGAATATCAAGAAGTCACATTTTAAAAACACGAGAGATCTCAAAATGAAATCCAAAGTGAAATCGTACCTTTGAATCAACATCTCCAACATTTATTCCTCCATCTGCACAGAAAAGAATAAGATCGCCCTCTTTTTGCGTATATATACAAAAATAGTATTCCTCTACCTAACATTGGAAATAAAAGAAAAAATAGGGAACGGAAAGTAAAATTAACTTAACGGAAAACAATAGAACTTACAGGAGAATGGGGAATAAACTGCTCAATAAGAAATCGGTTAAAAATGCCCGTTTTCGACCCAATCTACAGAACGAAAAATGAAATATTAGGCGATAAACCAAGTAAAATAAAGAGTATATCGTACGAAAACTGACTTTCAAAGGCTTATTGATCCGATCACTAATCCATTTTTTAACTTCATCAAAAGTTACATCGCAAATAATAAGACCCAATTTTCCGCGTCTTTTAACGAGCTGATCCGGTTTGCAAACCAATCGATGCGTGGCTAGCCACGGATGGCTAGTTAATGCACTATCAAGTTCATTTGGTGAAGTAATTAGAGCAGAAAAATCATTAAATTCCCATTTTAGGGCATTCTTAATTATCTGCTTGGCAGAATTCTCATAAATCGGCTTGACTGACATTCAATAGATAAAATTAGCGAAAAGTGGAATTCAAATGTTAACAGGTCGCAACCTTGAGATTATTTTCCTTCATAACGTAAAACAGAAAATGCATTCTGTTGATAACTTTGAAAAAAGGTCATTGTTAAAAATTCTTCATTTACAAGTACTATCTGTATGTTATTAATAAATTTTTAAACGAACTAAATTGTTTTATTAATTTTGCATAAATTTTCTATATATTAACCGTACCATTTTCGGAGATTTTCTAGTGCTGAGAGTACATTCAATAATTGTTATCGACACCAACGCTTTATAAAATATAAACGCAAAATTTATAATGTTTCGAACGTTTTGATTAAAAGATAAAACTTTAATTATTATATTTTAATTGAATATTTTTATTTATTACCACGTTCATTGTTTTTCCTATGCATTACAATAGCCCGGGTTATTCGCTGGTGATTTTAGCCATTTTACGCATATTTTATTTTTTCCAAAATGTCCGGCAGAGGGAAAGCCAGGAAACCCGCCGGAGGTAAGAAGCACACGAAATCAGCAAGGGCAGGATTAGTAATGCCAGTTAGTCGTGTTCATCGCTATCTCAAAATGGGTAGATATGCTCGTCGAACTTCAACGGCAGCATCTGTGTACTTATCAGCTGTTATCGAGTATCTTGTTGCTGAAGTGAACGAACTTTCCGGTAATGCAGCTAAGGCAAACAAAAGGTATACTTGTGTCATAGGTTCTATTTTGTTCTTTTTTCGATATCTAGTGACTAACTTAATAAATGTTTGATTACAGGAAAACTATTACCCCGCGTCACATTATGTTAGGTGTTAGAAATGACGCTGAGTTAAATGAGCTGTTGAAAAATGTTCATATTTCCCATGGAGGTGTTCTTCCCTGCATTCACCCGTCGTTACTTAAACGCAAATCTTATCCCGACACTATTCCACCGACAGGTCACAGTGGTTCAGGTGTAAACACAATTCCGGTTACTAATGCTGTTTCAGCGTCAACTTCTCGAGTCGCTGCTGGAGGTAGTACCGCGGATCCTGGCAGTTCCTAAATTGAACTGTAGTTCTCAATTTCTCTCCTATAAAAGCAAAATTTACTCCTTGATCATCATTGTACACTGTAGTCATCTCTTTAACTTATATTTATGCTGTCTATTTCTTGTTTATTTGTCTTCATTGTGTTCTTTCTATCTATTCTTTTTCCCTATGACTTGTGTATGTTCTTGTGCCTGTACTTGTATGTTTAATCTTAACTAGGTTTTTCTCTCCCTATCTCCGTGTATAATCTTGGATTATTCTCTTCTCTTTTTAACTAGGCATAATATGACTAATCTCTTTATGGTGTTCCTTTTAATTTGCCAAAAGTTCTGGTGTGTTTCTAGTCGAAAAGATTAGCCAGCTTCTTCAGTGCTCTCGAATTGATGCTTGGACCGTAAGTTTTTTATCTGAATGATTAATTTTTTCTTCTCTAGTTTGCTATTGGTTCGATCAATAGTATGTGCTGCCCTAAAAATCAAGTATTTAGAGTATTATGTTCTTAATTCGCTGCGTTTTAAGCAGTTGGGCCGATTCTAAATGACCCAAAGGGAATTACGAAATGTGCTCTACAGTACCTATATCCTTCTCTTTATCGGTCAGTACTTTCTTGCCCACAGTTTACCAACAGGACATATACTATATCTGAATAGTCACTGTTGTTGTAAAAGGGGGTTTACGCATTTGCAAAAATCATCTTGAATTTGTTATAGATGAGAAATTATGAAAATTTACTGTATTGTAATCCGGCGTCTTGTTCATTTCGGCTTCATTTCTCATGAAACTTCTTATTTCTCATGGCTATATCAATGTAATTAGTCATGCGTTCTCTGCCACGTGAAAGTTTGCATTCTGTGTGCTCGATTGTCTACCCTCATCATCGATGTGCTATTGTTCATCCAAATTCTTATTTGCTATTCAATAAGAACACTATTCCCTATAATACGGCAGTATATTAGTGCATGAATTCTTGTACGTGTGTTTGTCTCAAGGCACACACCGGAATGGACGGTGCTATCAATTCATTCGACATTTGAATGCGTTCTTTGTTCTGAATCTCTGGAATTCTATTCCATTGTTCAGATACTGTATTAATTCCTATACTGCCATAAGTGAGATTAAGCGGGATGAGGTTTCCGTAAATACTTCATTGCGCCTCCTATCACACTTCAAAATTCACCATGTCCGAAAAACAGATATCTTTCGTGTGTGAAAATATGCGTCCCACCAGCTAAATCACGTTTCTTTTCAATTCCTAGACTCTTTTACCGTTAAGTATTTTGTTAACATTTGTCTTGAGCTGAGTTTTGATTTACCAATCCGTTGTATGTGCCAATAGGGATTCCCATGATCCCTATATCTGATTAAATTTTAAATTATTCAGACGCTGCAACCTGTTTATGATCGTGTGTATTCCTCAATAGGTACTATTACAACCAACTGTTGTAAATGTCTGTCCCTAAGTTAGTTCTTTTTATTTTTAAATTCATAAGTAAAACCAATAATACGATTTTTGGTCCGTTGATCATAAGTCCCGAGCTGTACGGTATTTTTTTATAGAAATGAGTCATTCTTTGGTAGGCGGTTTAACCAACCTACGAGATGACAATCAGTTAAGATTCTGAATCTCCTAAATTAAAAAGATGGCAGTTTGTCGTCTCCCATATTTGCAACAGCATTTGAGATATATTAACTGATATTTAAGAGCCTTGGGCCAACCCCGTATGGGATTTTTTATATTAAAAGCATGAAAGGAGAGGGGACTATTTATATTCAAATACTACTTTGCAGAAAATGTCTTATTACGTCTCTAGTACGCAGTCAAATCGACTATCTGATTAAATTATGGTATGTTAAAAGATATCATCGATAAATTGATAAGCGATGTCTCGATATTCTGATTTGGGAATGACCATCGCTTCCTCTTAACCTTTGGAAAGATCGTTAATTCCGTCAGGGGTTATCTAGCTTAATTTGGTCAGGTCCCTCACCGACGTAATTGAATACCACTTTGCTGTCAGCATTAAGTGAATATTCTTTTTAAAGGATATGAATTACCCTATAGTATAGAGGAGATCGCCTTAGTACGGTTGCAACAAACTCCGATTTCCTCTTTTGGATGCTTTGGACAAGAACGGTTGAACTCTTAACCATACTCAAATCGGACTTTCTATGGCACTATCTTTTTAGGAGCCGCAGATGGATATACAAATATCAACTCGTATTCAAGTATTTCAGACAATTTAACAGACAAATTTCTTCTCTCTCCCTTAAGTAATACCAAACCAACAAGTGTCCACTTCTAAACAGTAATAAAATATGTCAACATTCTCAAAAAAGAAGAAGTATTATATTTGCATTACATGGAAGACTGGGTTAGTTGGTTATATTTTTAAATTGATGAATTAGTGAACGGTTCACAAAGAGAGTACGAAAAACCCGCCGAAGATCCCGATGTCGACTCACACTCAGGTTGGTGACCCGTTGGAACACTTTTCATTTAGAGATGTTCGAAAAAGATCACCAAAAGAATTGCTCATCCTTTTACTTCAATACACTCTGTTGCACTTGAGTAAGATCTGCAAGTTGATTTGAGAGCTGTCTTGAGACTACAGATGATGGAATCGAGCACAGCAACACACGATCCTCACTTATTATCAAATTTTAAGGATTCTTCAGCAGACTTAAGAAAAAGTAATTTGATGTTCAACGAAAAAGAAATGTGGAAGAAAGATTCGGGCAAATTTCATTGTAAAGGTAGATGTAACGCATTGGGAGTGTCGGGAGGACGTTTAGACAAATTTGTGCCTTCATTCAAAAGTCGCCGCGTGAGAATCTCGTAGATCATTCGCTGTCGAATTTCGCCCATGTCGGACTAAAAGGCCAGGGAGGAATGCAAATCACCATTAAAACCAGTTCTTGAGGTATCTGTGCAGAGACAGTAGATAGGATCGGTAGCTTATAAAGCAAAAGCTGTAGGTTTAAATTAACTGCAACTTACCATAAGGAATGTTGCTAAAGTAAAAAAATCACCATTTGCATATTTAAAATAAAATTAAACCGAAAGGGTTTACCTGATCAAAGATGAGATCGGCATCTCGAGAGAGAAACTCGGCCGTTGTAGACACAAAAACACCGCAGTCCCAGGAATTTTCTTGGGACGGAATCCGATTCTAAAAAACCAAATGAAATCGCCCAGAAATAAACCCGAGATCGATTAAATGGCAACTTAATTGCTCCACTCACTGCCATATTCTGCTTTTTCCAAGATTGAATGTCTTCCAGAGGCATCTTTCGCTTTTCTCGACTTTCTGCATCAACGTATTCTCTAAAACAACAAATCGGTAAATCAAAGAATACAATTTAGGACGTCATAAATAGAAATAATAATAACTCACAAGATCCTTCTCAGGCACTGATTATTCCGACCATGTAGTGAATCATAATAGGAGATGGTTTTCACTCGGAAATCAATGCACTAAAATAGAGAAAGACTTTAAAATTTCCTCCAGGAGAGACCCATTGTAACCTATCTTGTTAATTATCCCGCAAAAGTTGCTATTTATGGCTAATGTTCGTCAATTTAGACTTCCTCCATGTAAACATGAAGAATATTACTCGAAAAAAATCATTATAAAGGAAATTTCCTATCGATATCCTAAATTCTGTAAAACTCTTCTCTATTTGTTTGAATCAGGTGGTTGGATAAGCAAGAGGGGGAAAACATAAAGAACTCCAGTAATATCTTAACAAAAATCGATCTCTCCACCTCTTAATTTTTAATTAAATTACTGCCCAAAAAATGTAAATAAACTGAAATATAAGTAGTTAGTAATTTCAATTCATATGGTATACTTAAATGCTCGTCTCAAAATGGAAAAAGGGAAATTTTGTAGGTAGCTTAACTTACAATGAGACACCAATGATTGTTCTCATGATGTATGGGAATTAGAACCAAGTCTTGACTGAAGATATCCACTTTTGCCCATCGCCTGACACCAGAATAACCAGCGTCACAAAGTTTTTTATAGAAGAAGGAGCTCAAGGCATAGACTTTGAGCAATTCGGGGCTCTCTTGGGACCGACGTGAAATGAGTTCTAGGTAGAAATTCACAACAACATCATTAAGCCATGCCCTCCCTTTGAGTGTTCCCAGATGTTCTGGATGCACTTCTGGTTTTTCTTTGCGTAAATCTTCCAAGTATGCACTATTCTTTGTGAGCATCCTTCTCATTTCTATCTTCTGCTCCGTTGTCAAAACTAAAACAGGATAGACCACCGATGTTCACCAAAAAACAGGTAGACAATTACTATATAGGTTGGTCCTCACTTATTAGGCCAGGTTTACTACGGCAACGACGTCTTCGCGGTAAGGGGTTGTTTTGCCTTCGTGGAGGGGGAATTGGATCAGTCGATTTAACTGATTCCTCAATATGATCATCGTTCTTCAAGCAGTTGAAACCTAAAGTGATGCATAATGACTCACTGTTGGTATCAGATAAATAGGCTAATATTAATTTCATAAAACATTTTTTTAAACGGGAAAGTGTCAAAAAATTTCGCATTGTCAGTTGAATGCTTACGTTTGGCAAAAGGAGCTCCAAATCGTCGGTTAGATAAAGGTATGGTATGGCTGAAAAACCTGTATGGTTGAAATCGTCGGGAATTTCTCTGTGATTCTCTGTAAATTTTTGGAATCTGATCTGTTTTTCGATTTGCTAGTTGAATCTCTTCCATTTCGAGATCTAAATCAAGGTATAAAGATTACTACTGATAACATTTAAGTAGAAATAAAGTAAGATATACTTCCATGAGTGAATTCATCGTGCTATGGTAGAATGATAACGAATTTTTGTGATGTATTGTACTTGGGTAAATATCCTTACTAGGAGGTGCCTTTAGTGGCGATTTTTGGGGGGGGACACGAGCAGTGCTGTCACCTTGAAAAGTCGGAATCATTAACATTTTAGCGTTCTCTTGATTTTGGAAAGCTGGAAGGAGAAAAGAAAGGTAAGCAAGGAGGATTCATAAAATCGGAGAATTTTGTAAAGAAACTTACTCTGAACGACTGGTTGTGAGTTAACAGTCGCCAAACGAACCGGTGATGGGCCGCTGTCATTGATCAGTTGATTCGGTGCATCGTCTAAAATAAAAATAAATTCATTCATTTAATCAAAGTTCTATATTTTATTTTTACTCTGACAAAAGATATAAAAGATTGAACATTTTCTTAATTGGAAAGATGCCAATTAATTAATGAATTAAATTCTATCCTTTACTTAAATACACGCTTGTATCCGTTTTTAATGACCATAAATTAGTGAGAAAATACTAATTTTAAAGAATACTATTATCGAATGGTTAGATAATGTCATACAAAATTCATTAGGAGGAACGAAAATGTCGCCAATTAAAAACTATTTGTTATTGCCTCTAACTAATTTAATTAGGTAAATAAATAAGTACTTACTGGGTTTAATTGGAAATAGGACTACGAAATATTTTTTCGACTTTGCGGAGTGGTCGATAACTACAATAAGATTGGAAGATAAGAAAGAATATGTAATAATTTGCTATTTTTATCAAAAATTCTTCCATTGAGTGTTTGCCGATAAATTATTAATGGTAATGGGTGCACAGCACATGGGAGGGCTTTGATTCCAATGTGCTGTGAAACCATTTCCCGCAAAAGAAGACGATGGCAAGCTATCACCATCCTCTCTCTCCTCAAGGGATTGAGTGAAGTTAACTTACAAATACTCACCTGTGGTTTTCAAAGCACTTTGCTCTTACTCACTTACTTTTTTCCTTATTTGTTGTAGTGATTGGAATTGACGGTTTTTCTTGATGGATTTCACGTTGGGACATTTCACACTTCTGACCAGCCAAAAGAAAACATTGAAACTATGATTTAAGGGACAAGAAAGACAACCAAACGCCTTGTATAAAATTTTCTGTTAACGGGCAATATCGTTTAAGGGTATAAATTATTAGGAAAAAACTGCGGGTCATCCAACTGCCGTTCTTTTGACTTTCTTCAAGCTTATCAGATTCAAAAAGAATATTTTATAGAATATCTTAGGTTTATTTGGGATTATTGCTACCTTTGGTAGAAATACTGGTCAAATAAAGCCTGAAAAGGTGAAGTATTAACTTTATTTTCAAAGGCCAGTTTTTATGTCAAGTCACTGGCATTAGCGCAATAACAATTTTTTTGTAATGATTTAGTTGCATTTTGTCTATTCTTTCCTAACACGAAATCAACATTTGAAGAGGAAATAAATTTCTTAGCAATACTATCCAGCTGAAACATTGCCTTGAATAAGTGAATCCACATGAATGCAGCTGTTCGTAACTGTCCGTCACACCAATTGCTATGAAAAGAAATTAAAAGGTCAAAGATGTCAATAGCAGATCATTACCACTACAAGCAAAATTGTCTAGGTGTTCACAGTTGTCTGATATTTTAGGAATTGACTTTGGTAATTTATGCTAGCAGAACGCTAAAATACTCACTATTAAGCGCAGTTTATGCTAATTGAAGAAAATTGTTACAATAAAGTTAAAGTATTCTGAAATGGACTTTTGCTTGTTCAAAGCTAAAAGGAGGTACGATTTATGCTGTTTTTACGATCATTTTATGGCTCTTTCTATATCGGCCTGACCTAGTGACAGTTCATTTTATTTTAGGCTCATTATGTAAATGATAGAGTGAAAATGCACTTTTGCAAGGTTGCTGTTGATGAACTTATTTTACTATTGCAGGTAAATTATTAATGATGATGCTGCAATAAAAATGGTCGGAGATGAAGAGTCAGACGTAGCACTATCTCTCTTAATGACACAATCTGTTATTTATAATATCTAACTAACCTGACGTAGGTTTTGAGTTTAATATAGAATGACTTCCAATCACTAAATCAGTACTTCAGCTGTGCTACTTTGCTCTCGTGGTACCGCTTGATGGCACTCTGCTTACTCAACCTTTGGAATAAAAAATTAATTGAAATGACAACACCGACCATCGCGATAAAACAATCTGTCAATGATCGCTGACCATAGTGGACAGAAACTCGATCATCAACAGAGGAGGTGAATAATGAATTTTGAACGTAAGATGTACAATAGCCGTACAACCCGAATTCAAAATCAGATAATGTAAAGCTCTTGGATGCTTTGACTTTACTCCTATCAAATTTTAATCCCTTCTCCTTTATCATGTTTTCAGACTGCCCGTTAACCAATTTCAGGTGCTCCCAGAAAATGAAAATTTCGAAATATTAAATTATTGCAATTATGACTACATAACCACAAAAAAAATTAAAAAATAAAATATCTTGACACCTAACAAAAGAAGTAAATGGAATGAAAGAATAGATACTCTAAGAAAAGCTCACCTCTCTTAGCAAGCACGTCGGTAATGGAAGAGTAGCAATGTGGAAGTGGAATTTAATCGCAAAAGATTTAAATAATATGCATCCGACTCCAATCAAATTCCATTGAACAATTAGCCAATTAATATTTAAAAACTCCATGCTCTCATTGGTCTGTTATAAAACCAGTGAGCACAGAAATTTTGGGATAATCCAACCAGGTCCAAATATTTAAAAATCCAAAGTCCTATTGGTCAATTCGTCGGATCACTGAATTTGAGCTCTACAGCATTTACTAAATGGGTAGCTCACGTTCCAAAATTCAAGTTTCATATTTCGATCGAAGTCTGATCAAACTCTTGTCTGCAATATTCAATGTTAGTTGACTGATTCTTATAATCTCGACATGTCAACGTCATGACTTTACGTGATAAAAACTCACAAACCTTAGCATATATAGTATATTCTAGAAAACATAACATATATTTTTATGTAAGATTCAAACTGCATAAACACCTATCGATAAAATGATTGAACCAGTTCATCTAGGAAAAGTGACAGACAATTCATTCAGATTTTTTTGTGTAAGGTTAAAATTGGGGCTGCAATTTAATTCCAAAATTAGAATAATCTCCACTTATTATACATACATATATATGAAGCAAGATGAACAAAGTTCAAAATTCATGTTGTGGTAAAAGTGAGAGTTTTCAAAAGTAGAAATGGAAGTATGAAGGAAAATTTTAAAAACAACTTTTTCTCCCTAAATCATTTTATCAACAGAAATTCGATTGTCAAAGCTCCAGAGACATCTAATAATCTTTGTCATTATCACGTACATGGTCAGCGAACTTAAAACAATATTCCTTATATCTTGAGTTATTGAAATAATAGCTTTTAAGGGCATTTTATTTGCCTCGAAAACCTTTAAATTATTCCTCATTGGTGCCCATTTAATTCCAGTTATCGTCAATTACTCATTTTGAGTTGAGCTGAAATCCGCCCCAGAGGATCTCAATTTGCTTATGAAGTGTCTGTAAAAACACAGTCCTTTCAGAACTAACGCAATAAGATCTATTACGCTAATTCCTCTTCTTCTAATTTAGGGTTGATTGTAGCTAACGAGTACGCGGGATCGGAAGGTTGGAAATGTAACCGTTCCAGCTTCGACAGTTAGCAAATTTATATTGTGGAAATTCTGATAAGCGGTTGTCACGTACCACTACACTGGTAAACCTTTCTTACGAGTCTTTGAACTTTAATTTTAAATGTTAAGGTAATATTTATAGAGATATTTACCCTTCAATTTGTGGAGCAACCTTAAATTTGTTATTATTATATGAAAGTACACACACAGTAGCATAGGAAATTAGCAGTGTTCGCATTGTTGACTATGTATGCCACCAGATTTTTACATTAAGACAGCTCACTTGCGTTCGAGTAGAAGCAAGTGCTACAGACCACTGCTGCTTTGTACTATGATTATTTGAGAACAAAGATGAATATGAGTACAATAAAGATCAAAACCTTGATCTTAAGCGACTTGGTGCTGTGGTTAATTGTTTTGAAAGTGAACAAGCACCGTATGTTTAAGGAAACATTTCATTAATTGGCATTAATTGCAAAATGCGGTCATTCCACTTACTAAGGTTATGTATTTATTAGTCATAACAGAATTTATAAAATGAGCATTCTTCAAATCGATGCAACCAATTATCTCAGTTTTCGCAGATGACCAGCAAATTTAGAAGAGTTATTCAGATGACTAAAGTTAGAAAAATAATTTGAATACAATAAAATAAATTTGAACAAATGGAAAGGGAAAATAACTTGAAATTAGTTAGTAGTTAGCTTGAAATTCCCAAGTCCACTTAACAATTCCATTGAGAGAAGGCATCCTGGAGCTGTTGTCTGCTAATTGCTTTTATTTCCTTAAATTTGCAAATGGATTGATTTCTCAGCCTCCTCATGAGAGATGTACTTCTATGAGTAATTATTTAACATTCAAACATAATTATTTGACTTACCGATTCGCAGACGAGACTATGTTCACGTTATTTGGATGTTGTTGACCTGTAAATTTATTGCCGTGGCTGGTCATCCTACTCGAATAATTTTTATTTCCTTAAATTAGGTGGACAAGATTAACAGATATCATTTTGCCATAGAACGAGTCGATCTTGCTTTTCTCATTCTTTTGAAAAGGTTAAATGAAGGGTATGTTCAATTAAATCCTGGAGGCAAAGTTACGTTGACCTAACCGAATAGTTTCGATCGAATAAGGAGGTTCTGAAATTGGCTCATTTATAACTTTGCCTAACTTTTCTGAGTCACTGTATCGGAATTTCCATCGAGTGATCAATTTGTCGGATGATGATATGCACATTTAATTAACCTGGTTAATAGCTGACCTTATACGTCCGACACTAAGGGCTTTGATTGTAATTGACCTAGTTTGTGTTACATTGTTATGGACTAAGTAAAATTAAAGTATGTTATTTGGTATTTAGTAAATCAGAAAATTAAATCGATCTACTACGCGTTTCCGAAAATGATCCGGCTTACTAATTAATTAACACATTGGCACATTTAGAAAAGCCATACAAAATATGGAAAGAGTGAACTGACCTATATAAAGTTTAAATTGTAATAACGCTTATCGATCGAATTGTTGACAGATAAGCCATTCTGAGATTTGAGGCTAAGGTAAAAGTTGGTGGTTTTTCCTCCTCATGCTAAAACATGGTTCAATATTCACGTTGTGACAAAATTTAAAATTTCCTTACTTAATCACATTACCATCTGAAATTTGATCCTCATTACACCAGACTTTGTCATCAGAACATATATATTCACTTTACTAGTCAATGAACTAAATCATTATATTTTTAATTTTTAAGCAATTATGACTATATTTATTTCTTATAATTGTTGCTTATTTGTCTCGAAGACCACTGAATTTTAATACTAATCATCAATTCTTCATTTGGAATGAATTTGAGATTTGTCCAAGAAAATTCCCTTCATTAATTACCTCTCTGTAAAGCAATCTGTAGCATGCCCCTAAAACACAGCCCCTTTTATAAGATCTATTCAACTACGCATCCATCTTCTAAATTTGGGTAGATTGGGTTTGACAATTAGTGGAGGAAGGAGGAGGCCGTCATCTTGGCATAGTGTCAACTTCCGTCTAAAGCATCAAGGAATCGTTGTTAAGCATATTTTAGATAATACCTTCTAATCGGTCCATCTTGGACTCCTGGAGGTTGGCGAACAGGTAATTGCTCTCCTATTGTACTGACGGGGCTTTTAGATTAATCTGCTTCCAATTCCTTAGAATAAAAGCGCCTGTTGGTCTACAATGCTTTGAGCGCGATTGCTCATATCGAATCTAATAGGCCTAACATAAGTTAGTCTTGTCTAAACTCTGAAGAGTTTCCCGGATATATGTATAAATTTCCAATTAACGAGGCAATGGTTTGATTAATTTGTCAAGTGAGTAAAACGCCAATTAATTTTTCAAGATTCTGTTTCAATATGAGTGAAGTTTACATTGACCCGAGCCTTACCAATGCAAACATATACAGAAATTTAAGTAATAACGCCCCCGGGGAAAAAATTGTTTTTCAAATCAATAGTTTTCTCAGTATGGAAGAGTCCTGCATAGATTTAAGTAATAGTAACACTAGGAATAGAATCATTTTTTCGAGGTTATAGTTTTTCTCAGAACATCCGGTGATTGAATGGGACTTTAAAAAAGGGTCTATGATCTTCTGTAGAGAAACATCACCTCTGTTAATTCAAAATCATCAAAGAGTGCAACATCAAATTGTTGAGTGCCTACTCGGGAAGAGTAGATTCTTTCACCCTAAGTATGACTCTTGAAGACGGATCACTTTCTGAAATACGAGTATTAACCAGCTTTACGATCTATTAGCCAATATCTCAGCTAAGAGGAAAGAAGACACAAGTTCTCGTTTGCATATCGAAAACTTCTTACGGTTCAACTCGAACTATGTGCAGCATATCGTTATTTATATTAGTTCACGTGAACAACTTAAAATAACAACGGGAAAAAATATTAATAAAAACTGATTTTGTTAAAAAAAGGAAATTTAATTATTTTGCAAAATTATATTTTCTCATCGACAAGTGCATTGCTTTCTAATGGGGTAAGCCAAACCTATTGACACTAATTTGAGTCGAAAAAAACTCGAGAGTTTTAATATTTGAAAACCTTGATAAATTGTATATGGCCTAATCAGAATAGGGGTTCAATAGAGAAAGGGTAAAAAATGAAATGGAATACAAGTGTCGGAACGTAAGTAGCGGAAGAGAATAGGAAGCGCAAGTATGGCAGTAGTTCCATGCAACTCATATAAAACGTTTGTGGGGATTCTTCTGCGGAATTTTATTCCACTTCCAATCCATCTCCCAACTTGTTATTGATTTTGTCATCTGACTGGCCATTTGTTCAGTCTACTGAGTGATGCTCTTCTTCCTGAATTCTAGCTTCATTCGGCACATTGTTTCCTTATGTCCTCGTTTGGTACACAAGTTGCAAATATAATATTTGTACGGACAGAATCGTGCAAAGTGTAAATAATTATAAGATTATCATTCAGTTACGGAGAGAGGTAACATTTCGTTACAGAAGTTCGATCAGCACAATTGTACTCACCGGATCTCTGCTGTTTCATGACACTGTTACACTCGATTTCCAAATTTCATTTGCAATATCCCCTAATGTGATTTTATCGATTGTTCTAAGCATTCAATAACAGATATCAGTCCTCAAGAACCACTCAAAAACAGTTGGCGTTTGAAGTGATTTTTTGAGATTACAGAAAATTCGCAGACTTCAAAAATAGTATTTAGACAGCAGGTCTAGGTCATCCATTCTTTATCATGCTCTTTAGTGAGAGAAATACATTTGAAACACTTTCGAAGTTGGGACGACTTCTAACCAAAACAAAATGGAGAATTGAGACCGTTTCATCAAATTTTGGACCCGAAATTGTTCTTGGATGGATGAATGTTTTATTTTCAGCAAGTCCTAACCTCGGTAACAATAGTCTTATATTCAAATCATCTGGGATTTCTGTGAGATCGTTTTGGAAAATATCCTCACAGGTTTGATCACCGTCTGAGTAAATGAATAATTCATCAAGTTCCAGGATCACAGAATCTGCAGATGGTTTGCGTAAGGAAATAGCAAATTTTTCAATTTTCTTGTTCAAAAATTTAGAAAACCATTCTCACATCATAGGATTTCATTGCTGTTTTTCTGAAAAAATTCTTTCTTCTTCGGGAGAGCTTTAAATTCATCAATATTCAATGATGTTCTTATGAATATTCAAATTTCGAGTTTTTCTAACCTTTCATCCCCAACTTTTACGATTTATAAGCCGACACCCAACCTAGGAAGAAGGGAAACGTAAGTTCTCGTTGAAATAGCAAAAATTTCTTACAGTTCAACTCGAAATACGTGCAGTATGACGTAGTTCATTTAAGGGTTAATCGTTACTTCAATAATAATGGGAGAAAAACATAAATAAATTAATAATTTCGTTGGGAAAAATTAGTTAATAATCACTTCTAAATATATTTTGCCTTGAGAGCAAGCGCATTGTCTTTTGAGAAATCACCTTTGTTGTTTCGAAAGAACATTTGGTGTCCTCACTAGACCCTCTTAGTTAATTTCACTCATCCATTTGACAACCAAATATTTAACTCCTGAAACATGAACGCTATCCGATATGGCTATTATAATGCGTATTTGCACCTAATTGATGAAATCAAAATGAACACCAACAATAACACACTATATCTCATGTCTAACAGCCTTCCCATCATAAAAACTATACAAATTAGGTAATTCCGTAAAAGGGGAAGACAGTTGGGAGAGAACGGAAACATACACAACTCAAATGGACTAGGATATGTCAGGCAGAGTTGTGTCGGTATTCAAAGCTGAACCGTTGTAATTTTGTAGATAGTTTAAAAATTACAATGATTTAAAACTTTACCCGCTTCCTACACCCACCAAAAAATGTCCAACTTGGATGCGAAGAAGTCCGGAATATGACAATGTTCTCAACTATTACATCGTATTTATCTCAGTCAATACTGATAATTAGCATTGTGTCTTGCCATAAGTTCATTTATTAATTTTACTTATTTAATATCGAACTCATATGTAAGTACTAACTTGTTAACAACTTAATATTCTAGTGCATATGCTTGTACTTCGACTGCATCCAAAAAATGAAGTTTTTGGGAAACAGCAATCGTGTAATTTAAGAGTAAATAGGCTTCTTAAAAGTTATTTAATGCTTGTATAAGACTCTAGTAGAGTCTTCTATTCTCAGTTTACTTCCAAATTACCTAAGCTATGCTCAAAGTGGTAAGAACCAGAAAGATGCCGAGTGGAGAGGGTTTATTGATCACTTCCTTGTATGAGTCGTTCTCAAAAGCCTAGTCATTATGTACAAAACCACCCTAGGCTGCAGGGATCTTGATTGCTGATTGGTTAAGAAGGCCTCTGCACGTACGTCCGCGCTTGTTCTCTACGCGACCGGTTACATCTCGCACTTCCCGGAGAGTTCTAGCGCACGTGATTCAATCAGCCTTGTTAGCGTTGTGAACCCCACACAGTCCCCAGTTTTTTTCTGGAGAAAGAAATTATTTCTCAAAATCAACTTTGATCACACAAAAATAATCGTAAAAACTTCTTAAATAAAAACTTTAATATTTCACTCATCTCCATATTCTGCTATTTCCAAGAATAGATAATTATCAACATCAAATTAATCTCTTAAGTAATAATTCTATAATTCAGGTGTTACAATTTAAAGAATTATAAATTTAAATAGAAGGCCAGTGCACTCTCAATATCTTTTCTAAGTACTTACCATTCTAATTTATGTGACGAGTCATAGTACTTAATTTATAATAAGAATCGTTTCTTGCAAAGAATATAAACAAACTAGGACATAAAAGAATGGTAATTTCACTTCATAAGATATCAGTAAAGTTTCGTCCCAAAATGGAAAAAGCCATTAAGTATGCGATAGTAGAAATAGTCGCAAAAGATCAGCAAGTACATTATCAGAAAGACCAGTTCGACCCATAGAATTTGTGTCTATTCGCCAGCGCATTCCATCTTAGGGTCTTTTGGATCTTTATACAACGAATATAGTGCTTGAATTGTGCATTCGGCTTTCCAATCTCTGAATGTGTACTAAAGCGTACTGAACAAATGGCACTGACCTACTATAAATGCTCGGTAAATCGAAGGAGCTTGAGTCAAGGTAGTGAAATTGTAGAAAGAGAATGGAAGAAGATCAAGAAGAGAAAGTGATAAACAGGCATTCACAACGCCTGTGTTAAGATCAACGTGTGTGGGGATAACACAGGCAAAAAGCTGAGTCGCGATAGAGGATATTAAAAAATCGATAACCTACAACTGCAATTCAGCAATAAAATAAAATAAAATATTTTTATTTGTGAAATAAAACGCGGCGATTGTTCTCAATTTAAGCATACATTCGGAAGTAAAAATAATTTTTCAAAAACCGGTTTAAATTTACATGTGGTTCGAATAGTAATTCTGAGAACAATTTATGGTGATTTATAGCTGAATTTAGTACATGTTATTAATTATTCTCGACTTTTCCGTAGACGCATATGTTTATCACCTCATATAAAATGTATTATGTCGTCACTCTAACATTTTCTTCCGTTTTTGCGTATTTGTGTGCCCATGCTCGATATTGGTCAAAATCATGACCCATTAACCTCATTAGGTTTCATGCTCCATTTGTCACATATGCTTTATTTGTGTGCAGTCACGTTCCTACTGGCCACAGTAATTTCATTTCTTTCCCTATTATAATAATTCCCATGTCCATTTAGGAAAGCGTTTTCCAAAGCCCATCTTTGATAGAAAGTGGCATCATGGAGCCTCTCTAGGGAGAGACACGACTTCTGACACCCTCTATCCAGTGTGGTTGGCCATTACAATCACTGGGTGTGTCGATGGGAATTTAACCCATGATCTCTGACATGGCAAACATGCTCGATGACCGATGCTCCCTATACGTATTCCTGCAAGAAGCGTAAGAATGCCTCTCTATGTGAAGTATCATCAATACATTCCTGTGTGGGTACGCATTCCTGTAGGTAATTCCTTTCATAATGCATACACTCAGATGGTGTTACTAATACATCTCTGTGTGCAAATCATTTATTCATTACATTCTGTGCGCTATTTGATTCTCTGTATTTCTATTCCTGCTGGTACTCTATCATTACTGTAATACTCCTATTAGCAAGATATTAAGCGGGTTACAATTGCAGATACTTCACTCTGTCCCTGTAAAAATTCGAAATAAAGCATAAATCACTCTGCTAAGTATTTGCAAGGCTCTGCAATTGTGGACGATTTATTGGTCGCGAAACGGTAATTGTCTTGCACCTTTATCAAAAGTTCAACCAATGCACTTAGCCATTACTTTGTGTATACTGTTTACGTCTAGTACTATTTCGTGATGGTCGTTTTGTCCTCACATCATGAAGCATGTACCGCATCTATTTTAACACCTCATTTCAATTTTAAATTTTGATCAAATCTCTGCTAGATTTCTTTCATTTAATAACTTATTCCAATTTTATATCCTTTCTCATAAACATTTTCTCAGCAATTTTCTACTGTGATGGAGATTGACCTTTTTCTCTGATTTCGACAATAATGACTACTCCGTAACTTGATCAACGCTGTCCCGAAAGGATAACTGCTGAATCTACCCACTTAAATAAATTCAATCACACACACCAGCAGTGTTATCATTGAATAATAACTCCTGAGACACGAATACCGCCGGCTTGGCGCTGAAACATTATCATACTTATTTGCATCTTACTTAAGCGGTCAGAGAGTCTAACTGATATGTATCCTCATTACGACACCACCGGAGGACTAACTCTATAACCACTGAATAACAAACCGCATGTGCCGCATTCTGAGGAAATATAATTAACGGTAGTAAGGAGGCAACGTGGCCAACACATAACGAAAACCACATTGGCTGATGTAGTGAAATCCAACCATTGATGAAATCGAAATGAATGTACTCAATAATAAACTGTATTTTCATGTTCAACAGCATTTACTTTATAAAAGGTATATATAAATTGGGAAACCCCAATACAGAGGAAGACAGTTGGAAGAAAAGGAAAGCACACACAACCCGAAAGGACTAGGATGCATCAGCCAGATTTGTGCCGGTGTTCAAAAGCTGAACTGTCAAAATCTCGTAGATCATTCTTTGCCGAATTTCTCCCATATCGGACTAAAAGAAAAGAATGAAAAGTCTTTGTTAATACCAATTCTTCCAGATGAGTATTGATTATGAAGCCGAAAGCATTGCAATGATACCCATCTAGTATGTACTATGGAGGAAATTTGGTAAGTTAATGTAAAGCTATACGGGGTCTGAAACATATATATGGGTTATGCAATTTACTGACTTCCTATCCACAAAGATATACTGTGATTAGTTACCGTTGTCGCGGAACGTTCCAAAACGAGAGGCAACCTTCAGATAGCAAATGGAACTGACCAAAATTTATCCCTTGACAGGGAGTATGAGTGGCAGCAGCTAATAATATCTCGCGTACCTAAGTTGTAAGCGAAGAGTTACAGGACTCCCACCCTCTTTTTTACTGGGTCTGGGAAACAGTAACTGTAGCATAATAATAGGATACATCTAAGAGTATCAAAGTTTCAGTCTAGATAATATCAATGAATGCTTAGCGTTGTATAACTTTCATCATTAAAATTGAATTATTGAAATGAGATCTTACTTGCTCAAAGATTAGCTCAGCATCCCGCGAAAGGAACTCTGCAGTTGTCAACGCAAACACCCCACAGTCTGAACCATTCTGTTGGGAAGGAGTCCGATTCTACAAAAGTAAATGCGACCACTCAGAACTATATTCAAAGTACTTATACGACCATTCAAGCAGATCACTCACTTCCATATTCTGCTTTTTCCAAAAATGGATATCTTCCAGCGGCTTATCCCGTTTGTCTCGACTTTCTGCATCAAGGTACCCTCTAAACAGCAAATCGATAATTAAGGGGATGCAATTTAGTGATTTAAAAATTTAAATAAGAAGAAAAAACTCGCAAGATCCTATCTAGGCACTGATCATTCCGACCATGTAGTGAGTCATAATAGGAGATAGTTTTCACTCGGAAATCAACACACTAAAATAAAAACAAGGTATAGCAGATAAAGTTTGACGGGAAAGATTTCACTTTAAAACTAAAAAACAATGCATTTAATATAACCCAAGAACTTCGAAATCTTCGGTAAAGCATACTCCAAACATCCCAGTTAATAATATTCCAGCGCATAAATTTCTTTACTAAAATCAAAATAACCAATGGTTTCCGCAGAACTTTTTGATAATGAGTCTTTTCCACCTTATTTCTTTTGTGAAAATCGAATAGACACTGACGATTACATGATTTTCACTCAGACATGGTAGAAGTGAAAAGAGAAGTGTGAATACAAAACAGTTAGTGCTTTTGACTACTTTGTTATTTAGCCAGCGCTGAAGCGTCGAGAGACCTTGTTTCAAAATTCGAGCACGCAGATAGAGTAATCTGAAAATGCACCGGCTTAATAACGAACTATGATGAGATATTCTGTCAAAGTAGCACTTTAACATGAACCCACAACTTCTTCTAAAATGTTTCAAACTTCATTTTGGAGGATAGAGCACTTATTCATCGAACTATTTTTAAATTTAATAAAGATCTATAAGTGAGAAAATAAACTTACAGTGAGGCACCAGTGCATGCCCCTGTCGTGTACAGGAATGAGGATTAAGTCCTTACTGAAGAGATCCACCGACTTTGTCCATCGTCTAACACCAGAGTAACCGACAGAGATCAACTGGGGATAGAAGAAGGAATTGAAGGCATGGACCTTAAGCATTTCTGGACACTGCCGGGATCGATGCGAAATAAGTTGAAGATAGAAGTTAATGACAACGTCATTTAGCCATGTATTCCCAGTGAGTGTGGTGATATCGCGCAGTGTTACCTTTAGTCGGAAGCGTCTACTATGTACAAGAACTGCATTCAAGTCACCACAGGCTTTTGCAAACAATTCATTTACCTCTGACTTCTGCCTATTTGTCAGAACTAAAAGGCGATACAAAAACATCGTTATTCACAAAGTATAAGTTGGAGTTTACTGGAAATGGATAAATTAAACTAATTTAAATATCATATTATTACTGATGCAACATAAGTAGGACATTGTTGCTACAGTTGGAAAAATAGCGTCGAAATGTGCGTCTATCAATTTAAAATTACTTACCTGTTAGACTAGGTTTGCCAGTCTCTCTGTGAGGAAGTACTTGGGGAATAGGAACTGGCCTCAGGTAGGGATCAGGAAGTACAGGAGGTGATTGCATCAGACAAGCCATTCTTTGCTCAATGTTACTCATATACTGTTCAAACGCAACCTTTCTCTGCAGAAAAGGCAAAACAGAATAAAACAATGGTCAATCGACACTTATATATTGTCTTGCTGATTTAGAAGACAAAGAAAATTCAAGGAAACGTGCACACAGACTGGTCACTAAGACAAAAAAAGGTGCGTTTGACAATAAAAACTGAATCAACCTAAGAAAATTCTACCAGATATTATTACCCAATCTTGTAAACATACTTTCTTAGAAACGCACTCAAATAGACGTTCTTACCGTCAATAAATATTCACAACTGGTTAAATTGAAAATAAATATCCGAATCTCATAGTTCATTAAAACTGTTCGTTCCAAATAAGCATTTTCACCTTACAAAAGAAAAGTATATTGCCTGATGTTTCTGATAATTTACAACCTAATGTCAAACGCAATATATTTGCAAAACCACTACCGGAGAGGCACACCAAAAATACTTTTAACCATCAAGTCTACTAAAAGAAAAACGTCAATATACTTCTTGTAGTCTTCCAAATTTATACATAAGACAGATCGTTAAGATATGCCCTACAGTAATTTCCGGTATGCAAATAATGCTTCTACCCAGAGCTGAGTTTCACGTTTAAGTCTCTGAAGTTAAGTATTCGCGGTATGTAACAACAATAAAAGTAACTTGCCTGATTTTCATAGAACTTGGTTTTGGCCTCAAGTTCAATTCGTTCACCCTCATTCTGCGTAGAGGAAGAGAACTTGGCGATCCAATCAGAACTGAGGTATGTAGTACTGCTAACCTTATTGCACCATTCCTCGGCCGCTTTGTCCCCCTCTGTTGGAGAAATGATTAACGTGGTGGGCTCTGTTGGTGGCAGTGAAACGGATTTCGACGTTGTCGGAACTGAAGTGGTCTTAGCTAAAGTGGAAGAAAACATAAACTGAAACAATCTTTCCTGTCAGTGGTAAAAACTTAGGACCAAAAATGTCTGAGTTGTTAAACTATTGATCAAATTAGGGGCTTCAACGTATTACCCAACTACTCAAATATGAAATATACCTTAAATGGATTCGGAAAACGGCTTTATCTGATACAGCCCGCTGTACAAAGCCTACTGAAGATATCATTGAATGTCAACGAAATTTAATCAAAACCAGTAGTGAAATGATTAATAGTTTCAGTTTGTACTATTATTAGGGATTCGAGTGCATTCAAAGCTATCTCCAGCTGATAAAAAGTAGCGGGCGGATGAAACACAGAAAGAAAAAAACATTCTTCTTTTTGCTCAATTACTACCCTTGACATGGGATTTAAATGAATAATTTTATCGGATATATGGGTTAACTAATAAGATGAGGAATCAAAATTCCACCAATTTCATGTGAAAGGACTAATTTTAAGCAGGCAAGAGGAATAGAGAAGAAAAATCATATTTTTATTAACCCAAAAGGTTAGAGCTTTAGAAAAATATGTAATGACAAAATCTTGAATGCCTTTACAAAAAAACAGAAGAATGTCAACCAAAAACAATGACAAGATTATAGGCAAATGTTCTCAGATTAATGAGATTTCCACTGTATTGCTTATACGAAATTGAAATCAAGTTCCATGGAGGCATGAACTCAAAGTTGAATATTAACTTCACAGAAACTGCAATGTGTCAACATTTTCCTCATTGAAATGTCAAAACAAGGAGAACAGGATCAACAGCTACGTGAAAAAGTGGAGTCCTTTTTTAACAGAAGTCAACATGCAAGATAGAAGTAATCTGGAAAAGGAGTAAATGATCCACATCAATATATACATCCTCTAGTGATCACATGTCACTGAATGTGCACTGTGAATAGGTATCGAAACGAGAATATTTAGCGAATTAGTTCAAAATAGTTTACTTCATACAATAGACTTGCAAAAAAATCAGACCATACGAATAGGAAGAAATACATTATTACCACGAAAAGCTAATAAAAAAATAAAAGTATAAGGGCACTTACTTGATCCTGGTAATCGAAGATTTCTAAAACTAAAAGGTTGGTAAGTTAGTTTATTATATCACACAAAAATACTTAAACAACGAAAATCAAAGATATTAAATACTACAAACTCACCCCAAAAATTTCGTATTTCCAACATTTGTGGATTCCGGAGGGGCGATGAGACCAGATTTAGCTCTTCGCAACATTTTCCGATATTCCTGTAGACTTAAATTGTGAGGGGAATTTTCGGGAGTGAAAGTAGGTTTTCTGAACTTTTTTATGACATCAACACCCTGAATATAATTGTTATTTTATAACATTATGAGATATGAATTTTTAATATTAGAAATAAAATCTACAGGAGAAACCACGAACGAAATATCTGGAACAGCATCTGGATCTGGTGGCACAAAATGATTTTCTGATTCTATTTTATCAAATAGCTTAGAGTAAACAGATGGCGAACTTAGGTCAAGTCTAAAAGGAGAAATGATATAATGACTACCATTTCATAAGACGAAGTAGGGTGAAAAGGTACATACTTAGGTATCTTTGCTGGTAGACTATAGCGTATATTTCCTGGTTTGCGTTGGCCTTTCGCGTTTTGTGGTGTTGAAGTTGAGTTAATATCATTATTGAAAGAATTCATTTGCAGAAGCATCACAAGTTAAACAGAACACAGACAAGCCTGCACAAGTGTGTGATTTAAAAGGCTATGAAATGCTCTTTTTAACCATTGAAGATTACACTAGTTGTTAATAAATTCTCATCATCATTAGTATTCACCTTGCATTTCAAATTATTGTATAGTGTAAATATTAACAAGGATCGATTAAAATTTAACTTTATTTTTTTATCATTTATGTTGACTCATTTTTAATTTGATCTACATCTAAAGTCAATTTTCGGATGGATTTATCTTGATGTATCATGTCTGTTAGATTATTTATAAGTAACATTATATGAGATTAATGAATCATTTTATCGGCCTACCAACAAACTATACAAGCAGTTTTGCTTTGTACATTGTAGTAGACAGCTTTAAACGCCACTTTTATTTGCACTTTCTTGCCTATCAATGGCTATTTTACAACCTTCTGACTGAAGATTGTCTTTGCAAACCTAGTGTTAAGTAATAGCGAATAATGATTGACTTAACGCTTTCAGTAAATCTCACAGCTCATTATTAAAAGAAGGAAATTACGGTTTTATCGTGAAAATTAAAAGAAGTATATTGCGCAAAACTCATAAAGCATCATCGGAAAATGGAATGTCGTGTTACTTAGACGGAAGCTTTCTTGTTATCCACCAATTTCAAATCAACGTTATTTAAGACTTCAATAAAAGTAAAGCGTTAAGTAAGAACCGTCTTGTGTGTCAAGACCTCTATTCCATCAGGAAAATATCTATTGAGATTCCAGAAGTAGGTCGTACACTTATTTAACTGGTGATTTAAAACATTTGACTTCTACGGTTTCTGCATCTATCCTGTTCTTTGCTAATGGGTTCATTTATTCTCATGATTTTAAAATGAACCTTTCTGAGTGATATTGATAAACTTAAATCGATTTCCTCTTTATTTTTTTAAGTTTAAATAGGCTCTAGAAAGGTACAGTGATCAAACACAAACTATCGATTGCTTAATATGGTTGATCTTTCATTCCTTAAACAGATCTTTCTAAATACACCACTTTTTCTCCTTGTAACATCTCACCTTGTATATCATTAGCTATTATATTACATTAAGATAGCAACTACATATGTAAGAGCACGAAGCTGGAACATGTTTGATCCCGAAACCTGCAGCAAGCAAGTACCTATTCAGAATAAAGAGAAGCATAAAAAGTACACGCGGAGAATGCATATTATCAAAGGGAACATTGCAAAAATATTTTGTATCCCAAACCATTTGCATTTGGAGTGGTTCCCTTTCTTGAAACGTTCCATTATTGGGAAGATTTATTTCACTTTAGCCTCCCACTTCTGATGCATTTATGAATTTCATTTTATTTAAGAGCACTAGAATGGAAGTCTACAATCCTAGGTTGAAGCACTTAACAACAGCACATTAAAGCAATTCACCAAGTTCTGCACTTACTTAAGCATGTAAGGAATAAATAAATGAAATATATTATTGACATGCTTCAAACCATATTGATTTAGTTCTAATTAGATGATACAGAATTCTGGCTTAATAATTCATGCTATTTTCCTTTATCACCTTAAAAACTTGTTCCTCAATTTCTCTGAAAAGACACGCTGGCATTAGCTGCATTCCCAAATTCAGTAATGGTTCAATTAACTCTTTCGAGTTCACGTCCTCTGGCTCCCTAAATTCTTCTCTAATTGTCTGACCGTAGATAACTCTTTGGCCACTGGCCGTGTTGGCCTTTAGCCATTTCACACATTCATCAAAGATACGTTTATTCCATCCGCATTCTTCAAGCTTTTCAGGAAGGTAATTTTTTATTATTTGTTTAACTCCTGTCATCTTTAAAATGTCCGACACATGATCAGTAGTCCTTTCATCAAATTCTCTGTTACAAGTTCCTCCACACAATGGCGATTCAATTTTGCGTTCTTTGTTCATGTCTGGAGATTAAGAATTCTTCAAGTATATCAAATAATTGATTTTGTTCAGGTCACTCAACCCACCGCATGTTTTAATTGATTATTTAAAGTAACTTATACATCTACAAGTTTCATTCCTAAAAGCAATTTATAGTTCAAAAAGTATAAAAAAATTTTTTTGAGAGACTACGTTTGCCAAAACTGAGGGAAGCACAAATATCTTTTATACGGAATAGGAATGTTGTGGCAGTTCAACCAAACCGTCTTTGTCGGAGTATTCGCTTGTTGGAAGTATCCAGAAACGCAGGAAGGCCTTCTTTCGTATCCAGAAGAAGAGCAAGACAGAGAAGACAACGAAAGGCGTCAAAACCACGGTTGCGATCAAAGCGCCGTAGGTATGGTTTACTAAATATGTGAATTGGTTGATGAAATAATAGATTATTAAAAGTCTAAATTGTATTAAAAGTTATGTTATAAGATCAGCTCAGTAAAGTTAATAAAAAATAATGTAAAACTTAAATTAGCGAAATATTAACAGGAATATACTAATTTGTTTAAGTACTACTATTAGAAAATCATTTTAAATTGGTATACTTTTCCTTCTTAATTTGTGCGATTCAAGCAAAGTAACTGCACTATAAATGAGCAATATTTACTTATATCCATAAACATTGATTGGATTGAGTTTCAAAGAGGAATTGGCTACTCGCCTATTGGAACAAACGAACTGTACCTGACAGCACACTTAGGTCTTCGTGTCTCATAAGGAGTTGAAATCTCAACGTTGCGTATTTAGTGATGAGTCTACACTTTCTCCTTCCAAGAATAATTGAAATTTACGCTTGATACTCTATTCTCTTTTGTTAGTTTCTCTCCCCTCACCCCAATCTTTGGCCGTCATAATCATAATTAATCGAATTTACCTTCTCTTCTATTTCCTCTGAGATAAGGCGGTAACTGGTCATGTATTTGGCTCTTTTATATTTGGACATAGTATGCAACCCCCAAATAAGTTGCCTCAATCAAAGGAAAATGTAGAAGAATGGATACGGGCTAAAGAGATGGTTGAAAGTCTAAAGGTTATCGTAATTATGAAATTCAATAATCTAAATCAAGTCCAGATTGGTACTCAGGAGAATGAAGTATGATTATTTAAGGAAAATGCGTAAATGACAAACAAAATCGGTAAACGATACTTTCCGATGAAATAATGGTTGAATGTCTATAGAGAGATTTTAATGAATGACTTGTTAGTATTACACATATAAATCTCTAAAATATTTAGGATAATCATATTACATGCTGTAGAGAAAGAAACAGAATGGTTGAAAATGGAAGTCAAAATGAAATTACTAGGAGTTAACGACATTAATACTTCGATGTCTGAGTATATGAAATGATTTGAAAATAAAATTTAAATCATTGACATATCAATTTAGAAAATACTAATTTCATTAATAATTTCTCATAGACTATTTCCGTTAAAAATGATTTGATGATCAAATTTTGGCGCTTTAATGGTGGAGTAGAATCAGTTATCACTGAGCAGAAAGGTATCGCAATGACTACTGAAATTGGTTAATGCTGATCAACAGACCGATGGCGGCTGTAATTTTCTCAGTTATTGTGCTTTCTAGAAGTGAATATTACAGCATTCGAATAGCAACATTATTCAACCGGTAACAAAAGTCTTTGTATGGCTAAGGCCCATTTCCTAGCTGCATAAAATCTGGCCCTATTTCTTGAAGTACAAAGACCTACGACATTAATATTTGAGGTTCAACAGTGAGGCTGCGGTGAATTTTGAATTTAAGGTAGTTTTAATAGACTACTGGCTATAAATGCCTTAAGGGAGAGGGAATATACAGGAAATTCTAAGAGTGGAAATCAAGATATACTTATTGATTCGAGGACCAAACTACCGATAAAATAATTGGTATATCCACCATAAATAAGCAAGACTTCATCAATATCTTCCATCTAAAATAAAAATTTAATATCAGATCACATATTTATATTAGTACAAATACATCTGTCGCAGATTTTGTTCTGTAAAAGAAAAGGCAGAGCGAGCATGTCACCGAGATTAAATGTCATAATTTCGTTAAAGAAGCGAATTTTTTGCGTTAAAATGGTTTATAATAGAATAATATGTCTGGCTAAGATGGCAAGTTTTTTAATTAGTGAATAGCTGGATGACTGCCGGATGGAAAGAGGCACCTAGGCACTGTATTTGGGATGTTGTGCAGAGACCAGTTCCACTGAATCAGAGTCGTCATTTGATGGAGTGATCCATGCCTTTTGGGCCTGGTAACGACGATAATAGAAGAGTACAACCAATGCTGCGATCAGAGCCGGCACGATTATCAAACAGCCCAAAGAGAAGCCCGATATGAAGCTATCTAGAACAACCAAAAACCCACACCCTCGCTTTAGACTCTTCATATCTACTTAATTTGTTTTAAGTATAAATATTAGGAGACTTCAATGTAAAAAAACGCTATTTTATGCCATATTACTATTAATATCCGTTTATTTACTGTAAGATACAGACCCCTAGGTTGTGAAGTAAACTTTACTGTAAATGGACTAAGCTAGCGACCACGCCGACTAATAGGAGGGCTTCGCCATTCGGATCACCCAATCACATGCTACCAACAAGTAGATGAACCAATGACAATGATGCACGCCGACAAAGGACCGTATATTGGACTAGCCTCCGACTGCATGCCGTCTTGTCAGGCGTGCTAATGGCGTGCGTGACATGACTATCACTGTGTCCCCCTTCCCCGCTTGTCCTTCCTACTTCTCGACCTATCAATGAATACTTTTACCTCCAATCGACCCTTAATGTTACTTGTCACTAATAACTTCTTCTATCTACGCTCGTATCGTCTTAGGTATGTTATTAGTATGCACCTGTGAACATAACCACAAGTGCCGTAATACCACTTGATCTCAAATGAGCAGCATAAAAATACCGTATAGGTAAGGATGAGAGGACTTCATTTGTTAACATTTGTAAAACTAGGCGTCGAAGTAATTTTGTTTCGAAAAAGAAAAGATTGCATTAAACATACAATAACTAAGGACCACAATATCGTTTAATTAGAAATCGGAGCTCCAGTAATCAAGATTGAAATTAATTTCAATACTAAAGTATTTTTTGCAAAAGTTTTTCATTTACAACACAAGAACAACCATGCATTGGGGAAACTTTGAAACTGCTAATTCAGTTGCATCTCCTCTTAATTGAACCCGTGTTTACATTACTGATAGACTTACGATAGCAATATCGTCCAGGAAGCTTTCCGTCAATGGCTCCACCATCAGTGTAAAATCTGGGACACTGACACGTATAGCTGAGACCGTTAAATGAGCATGTAGCAGAGGGCGAGCAGTCTTGCATGCTACTTTTGCAAACATCGAAATCTAAAAGACAATAAAGTAGGGTATTCAGGTTAAGATCAGTAGGCTAATCATAAGACTACACACTCACCTATCAATGAATTAGTTAGGGAAATCCCAAGCCCATGCCATAAGGAATCTAACCTTTGAGAGGCCACGGAACTTCAGTCAAGTTAAGCTCTGCTGCGTTAAATTCATTTAAACTCGTACCATTCTGTTAACTTATTCCCTACTAAAATATACAGAAGTATAATTCTCTATGCACTTTCCAAAATTATTCTTTAACATTGTGAAAATACTTTGGTCCTTCTTTTGTAAAACCGCAGTAATGCCTTCATGTCCCTATAATTCAAACCCCTATCTGTCGTCTAGACGAGTCTATCAAGTCTCCTTTCTTCCATAACTGTCTTGTTTCATTTAAAAGTACATCTGCACTCTTATCCTAACGCAAAGACTCATATAAACAATCTTTATATTTCAACTCACACGCATACTGTGGACACACGTCCTACGCTTCCCTCTCATTTCCTTAGTCCCTCATCTCTCTCTTACTCACTCGAATCCTTATCCTAGTTTATTCAATACACTTTGGCCTATACAACTCTTTGTGTTCTACTTTTGTTAGCTGCCAACTATTGGTTGTTACCCCAACTGCAGCAATACAATGTACCAGTTATAGATAACTGCATATGCAAACTAATGGACACATTAGCACTTGAGAACCTATGCTATGATTCCCTTACAAGTATTTTATATTGCAGAGGTTCAATTGAGCGGTATACAGCTCAAATTATCAGGTTACTAAGATCTTATGGGTAACGCCGATCGCAACTTCTTTTGTGGGAAAATTCCCGTTTCCAAAGCAGAAAGTTGAAATTTCACGCTCTTTTTCTTCAGTAAGCGTAGTGTTAAAAACTATTCACCTCATGTCCAAATCGGACCTTTGATAGACCTATTAATTTAGTGGATTTGACAATAAAAAGTCAAGTTTTTTTTCAGTTAGTTATTATAACTAAAAGTGACAAATCAAAAGTAGACATGAAAGACCAATTCCATCTCCTAAAGCTATGAAGCCAATTCTCATCTTTGTTGTGCTTAAATAATGAAATTGTTTGTGAATATTTTCATAGCAATATACCATACTTCAAAGTGATTGAAATGACCTTAAATAAAAAAAGGCGCGGTTGTCTAAATAGTTAAAACCTGAAAATTTTATCAATTTCCTACTATTTCAATACTGTAAGCTGCGGAATATCTTATAAGATCATTTGCCTTCTCACCCATTGTAAAAAGGTGAAGTGAAGCGGAAAGACTGTCCTTTCCTTTTAAATAATACCAATTAGTGGACAGTGACATTGTAGACAAGCATTTACTGAAATTCAGGGGACGAATAGTGAAATTTGAACTGATCATTTGGTAAATACTGCACAACCCGGGTCCAAGAATCAAATAAAGTAAGATCCTTTGATACGCTGACGTTATTCTCTTTACCTTTCTTGATCCCCTCCTCTTTATCATTTCCTAGTTTACGGTTATTCGATGTCGGTTATTTTCCACAATTAAAAATTGTACATTTGTCGTATAATTGTGAATAATAATGAAATAATAAACCATCAGATGTTATCCTCGACCTATTTCTAGTTTACATCCGAAAGTCTTTTAAAAAGTTGTCTGTACGATTATTATTGAGGAAAGTTGACAATCAACCTTGAAAGCATCCGCAAATAATACCAAATTCTCGATGGACAGCATTCAAGTATATAATTAAACGCCTGAATCTCAATCACTTATTGAAGCTATATGTCTATTTGTCCAACTGACAGTGTAACGGGAATAAAATGGTAAGCATTTTTAATTAAAGAGAAATATGGGCCGATTGGAATCCTTACTGGACTCCTGTTTGCTAACTGGAAACCGATAATTGTAAGGTATAAAAGAAACTTACTGGTGATGTTGGCAGTTTTATCACGAACGAAATCACCTCTAATAAAATGGGAAAAATATGGTGCTGTTTGAAGAACTTCTATCACATTTGCAGCATCGAAGGCGGTTTCATTGTACTTGGGGTCGAATTTTAGCAGGACCTTTAATCTCATTCCTTCCGCGTCGGCTATTTTAGTTTTTTCGAGGTGTTTCAGATGGCAATCAATTATGGAAGTTGCGAGAATCGGGTCTTGACCACGTTTAATGGAAATAATTAGCTAAAAATCGCCAAAAAAGGCATTTTAGACAAGAATATTCGTTCATTGAAATTTTTCCTGCCAACTTTATGAAGTTAGGTAAGAATGTTATTTATTATTACTCTGTATATCCAAGCAAAGTAATGAATAATGTGTTGAGAAGCTCTGGCACTCCGAATAGCACATAATAAAGCATTACTTTGTCAGTTAGTTCAGATTCAGTTAACGATATTCTGCCATTCTCAATATTTAACTCAGGTCATCCAGACGTATTAGCCTTGTGGTCTTAACTATAAAGATGAACGAAGAATAACCTACTTCGTCACCTTCTAATTGTTCTAGCGATATGAATGACTCGCTTCATTCGTTTCTTCTAGGAGGCTTCAGTGCACGTTGCACCATAAATTAATAGCGTAGAGCATACAAAATTGAACATTTGAATGGAATAATTAAGGAACGAATTGAATAACAGAATGACGCGGCTGTCAATGAATTTAGAAACATTTATATCACAAATAACGCATTTAGATATGTAAAAACTGTTGATGGCCACATCTACTTGCTCTTGTCTGTAACATGTTAAAAACGAATCTGGGTGGCATGGCCAGTCACAGAATTAAATCATCCATTCAATAAGTACTGAATATCGTGAACGCAATCTCATTTATTAATCTTGGAGTCATTTCAAGAAGTTTAAACATTGAGACATTTAATTTAAAACATTTTCAAGGAAGGAAATATTATTTTAAAATAAGAAAAATATTTTATTATGTAACATTCATATTATTTATGTGCGCCATATTTCCCTTTTATGTATGTTGGAAGCCGTTTGTAAATTTTAAGAGCATAAGTAAAGTTCGTTTTGTGCCAAACTGATTCGTATGAGCGGCCAGTAGTATCTCTATCTGGGATATCGGGCTTGTTGATAGTAAAAAGCAATATTTTTAATGAGTTTAGGGACATCACACAGATTCCATAACTCAACTAAATTGAAAATCCGTGCACTGACTTCAGTATCTGTTTCTTCTTGACCCCTTCTCCGCTTCCTACCTCATTAGATTCGAGCATTGCTCCTCTCATTCAAATTAAAACCTGTATAAGTTTTTTGTACTGCTAGGGGGAATAATAATAATTTAATGAGTGTCAGGACGTGATCTATGATATTTAAAACAAACAACAACTAAAACCTTCCCTAAGATTAAAATTGTTTGAATTATTAATGAGGAGAAAAATCACTATTAAAACTTCATTAAAAACTTTTTGTTCGACTGAATACTTGAGTTTCTATTTCAAGCTATCATTACCTATAACGTTAGAAAACTGTAAAATTAAATCATCTGAAAATATTTTAACACGGATAATAAATCCTAAGGACTAAATTTCGCAGGCCTAAAATGATGTTAAAGAACCAGCAAATGCCACCACCACATTTCAAATTAAGATAATTGTCGAGAACTAGCAAGCCCATACCATTCCTTAATCAAATTCCTCAGATAGACCGAGTTCTAGCATGAATCAGAGAGTCAGAAGAAGACGTTTGTTCGCTAGAGAACTGGCTTTACTTTTAAAATAAAACAAAACACTTAACCGTATAATGATAATTAAACATGGAAAAATAAACCCATCTATTGGACGTTACCAGTCACTAAACGTGACAACAACAGATTGGAGCATAGAATTGAATAGGAACATACCACAGTGAAACCGGAAGGGAAGCATAAATAGGAGAATAATGCCACACAGCAGATCGTTTCAGGTTTGGTTCAAAATATCTCAATGTACTCCTTTGGGCATAGTTCCTCTAATGCGTAAAGGTGTCTTATCATTGCTATTTTTTGAATGCCCAGTTAAACGATTCTGGTTAGGACTTGAACAATGCCTTAGTATGTGTGTCAGAAGTTTATTGGAAATCAAGCCAACGATTGAAAGCGAAAGCCGATTGTCATTTGGCAATTTACCGGTGACGTCGTCGTATCAGCCAAAATTGTTATAAAACACATGGTAATATTACATTTTTAAACTTACTTCAGATAAGTTAGCAAATAAACTACAGAATAACTGAGCTAAATATACTAAGTACATCTGAAATAGAAACTATGATAAACACCTATACGATGGTTACAAGTGAATTATAAAAAAAATCAAAATAATACAAATGACACATTTTCATGTTCCTATGCTGAAACATACCCCTAAAAGTCTGATTTTCCATCCACAATAATCGCAAGTTAGCAAGAAAAATAAATCGAGGAAAAATTGGTAAAGTTACTTGGTTGCAAGCAACATCGCCAACTGCAGATGCCGTTTGATTCGAACCATCCCAGTGAACTTGACTTCCGTCTATGTTCATTTCAACTTGAACCCATAATGCAACTAAATAGGAAATAAACATTTCAAGAAAACACTTTCGCAATTGACCTATATACATTGATGGTAGAATATAGAATCTAGAGGTTGCTGTTTGATTCTTGAAGTAATTAATTTAAATTGGTGAATAGGAATACCCATACCTCGAGAACAGTTCGTTCCAACATAATTGATTGGACAGATGCAGGTCGTTTGTCCAGTGCCTTGTTGACAAATCCCTCCATTTTCGCATGCAGTTTTGGTGCAGGTTTCAGGGAGCTTAAGAATCACTAAAAATAAGCGAAATAAAGTTGACGTAGGACGGATAAAATTTTCTTCAGTTGATCGTTATTGGCTGTTTCTAACTAAGTGTGTGATAATAGACGGTTTATCAGTAAAAGAGAACTGTATAGAAATTCCCATCAATGGACAAAGATGTTTCAGAGGTTTATATCGTTTTGTTTTTAAGACACTTAGGAAGATCCAAGTCGTCACCAGACCATAACTCTCTCCCTTTTTAATCTTTCAATTACTTTTCACAAATCCAGAATTAATTTGTAAATCAGAAATTGGTAATACAAGAATGTTGTAATTGTGTTTCCACCATCGAAAAATCGATGCCAGCAGGAGCGCCTGCGAAGGAATGTTGAAGATCGATGTCAACATACCACCATTGTGGAGCTTCCTCGTGCGCGAATGTAAACGAAAAAGAGACTTAAAATTAGCATTAGTGCGCTATCCATTCTCCAAATCACAATTCCATCTTGAGTTAATTTGCAATAATTCTCTGATTTTTCTAAATTTTTCAATTAAGTGGGACAAAAGTTGGGGAATATATATGCAAAAATTAAAAGAATTTGCAAATTCTTTCATTTTACCAAGTATCCTTCATTGTACAAGAAGGGTATTTGTTACAAAATGAATCGTTGATTAATCCGTTTATACTTCTCATGCTGCTTTAACTTATTTTGAGGGAAATGCTTCAAATATTTTAGTACTGATGGGCAAGATTAACATAGAGTAGTGAGGTGGACGAACTTGTAAATTGTCAAAAGCATCAACAATGACGTTAACCCATAATAAAAATGAATTGTGTCGCTTAGACACTAATACGTCAGGCGCACATCAAAACATGTTCACAATTAAGATAAAAGTGTTGTTAACTCTTTTATCTATCACCCTCGAACTGTTTTATTAGTACTATTAACCTGATATTTTTAAGTGTAATTGTAGCAAAATGTGACCCCAAGATTAGGCCATTTACGAATCTTCGATCCAAGTTTAGAGGTATGTAAATAAGCCTGAAGAGTAACATTTTTGCAAACTGATCTACAAAGTAGGTTTTCCTGCTTGCACTGAAGGTTCTTCAGGCCAAATTTACAGCAATGTAACCTTGAGCCCAAATAAGAAAACGTTGCTTTACCTGAATGGGAGTTCTTTCTAAGAAATTAAAATTTCAATAAAAAACTCATGACAGTGTTTTGATTAAACTGAAAGAAATTGAGTACTTAAATATTGGCACGAGCAAGACTTGATGAATAAATCCTTGACATAGCAGTGTCATATTCATAAATTAATTTTTAAAAAAATAATAACGTCAATTAATATAAATTTTTTGAGTAACTGTTGCTCTTAATCATTGCACTTACCCCAAATAAAGTCAATCTATTTATTAAAAAAACGCTTATAGTATTCTACTTCTCTGGATTGGTTAAAGTGAAAGGTGAAAGTTAAAGCAAAATATCAATCCACTTATCCCTACTACTTATAGCGTACAGAGATTTAAATTTTTTAACAAAGCATTATTTAAGCAAACACAAGTAGAGAAATAAGACTTACGTTGATCGCAAAATTCCCCATAGTAATCAGGGCGACAGAAGCACTGGCGTTCGTCTTCTCCTTCAAATACGAGGCATACACTACCTTCAGAGCATTTGGAACAATATTGAGGAATGTATGCTTCTCGAGTACTTCGATGTTTAGTTATAGCCGTCGGTGGTGGTGATAATTGTGAGGTCGTATTTAAGAATGGAGAGTTAAAGTTGAGCATTGGCCCTTGGGCATCAGATCCCAAAAAGATGGCTAAAACTATAACCAAAATCTTCCATTAATATAAAGTCAACTTCAAAAAACGAAGAATTTTTTTATTTCTCCTTCCCCACTTCTTCTACTCGTCGGTCAGGAAGCAGACTTTGTCTTTCGCATATGTGAATGTGTTTCTGTGTCCCTATTTGTTAATGAGATGTCTATGAAATAGATGACAAATCCTTCCACTTCCAAATTAGAGGCATAATGGGGCTGACAATTTGATGTTGTTTGGATGGGACCTAACCATCCTACCTTTTACCAATAAATTGCTTAATACCACGGATATTCCAATTAGCAGTAGGAAGCGGTAATAGTGTGTCGCGACAACTAGTTGAGATATTTTGCAACTTAAATCAGCACTTAGGTATTAAAATCCAGTGTACCAAGAACGCTTAATGTAAAATCACACCACTATAAATTTAATCAAAGGAAGCATGACTTTTTGAATTGGAGGAGTTGAAGTATTTCTACGATACCAAGATTGTTTATTCATTGTTATTCGACTTTACGAAGCCTCCGATTTTTACTTCACTTCCTAAAACCAGTGATTTTCACCAAATAGAGCTACTGATTAATTATGAATGCTATTGTTCTTATAAATCGTAGAGCATTTTTTAAGATTTTTTGAATGATATTGACTAATAGAACAAAATAAATTTTATTTAAACTTGTAAGATTGAATCATGCGATCATTTTTTCCGATTTTCTGACGAGCGTTAAGTCGGTTAGCTTAAATCATCCCTTGTTATTTCCAGTTTTATAACTGATTCTTCTTCCGCGAGTATTTCTGTTTGAAAACTACATTGTTTAGTAAATACATGAACACGTAGAATAGACATTCACTAAATAATCCAGCAAGATGTAATTTGCTTTTTCTTAAATATATTCCTAGAATCGAGTGCGTGCAAATAAAGGCAGGTCTCAAAAATAAATACATGATGAGGAAATGATAAGAAAATTATCGAACTCACTTAAACAAAAGGAAAATCCGTTAATAACTTGTCGATAGGTCATCTCAGACAGCATTCAAAAGGAAAAATGGTGTCATGGTGTATTGATTGCCTGTTGCTTATGATGAGATGTTTCTGCGGATAATACCAATGCGGAGGATGTCTGATTTGCGTAATCTGATTGGCTGTCTGATTGTGTGCTCATTTTACTTCACGATAGGACGTGTGTGTAGTTGTGTGAGTAATGAGAAGATTTCTTGGAACTTATCTCTGTGTAACCGCCTATCGCTTTAATGAAGCCTTTAGTTTTTTTTTGATAATTATAGCTGACATTTGGGAAATCATTATTATCTACTTGAGATCAAATTAAATGAATAAACAGATTTCACAGAACGGATTGCGAAGAATCTCAAAGTCAGCCGGCTAAATTTCTGGTGTCTGATGCAAAATTTATATCAGAATTGGACATAGATCTATGAAAATGCAGTTCAAGACATGAGTGAAAAACTAAAATTGCATCCACATCAGTCCTTATATTATTCGTTACTCCATGTCATACATTAATGAACTTAATCCAAGTCTGTTTAGGAAGACATTTGAGCCGTTTTAGTTTATAAAATTTCCAAATGCGATCAATACTGATCGCGGAAATCCGAACGACTAAGTCCGCTCAAATATAATCTTGACTGTCATTCAAAATTCATTTCTTTTAAATTACTTATGACAGTCTAGATTGCAGCTAAGGAGTGCTTATATCTTGTGCGGTGCACTAATGGCCAAACGCATTCAGCGTCTATGGCTCACCCTTTCTGTAGAGTCTGCCCTTCCCCATGCACCAAGCCTCACTTGCACTATCATACGCATTTCATTATTCGCTCCTACTCCCGTACCATTTCCATAACCAGATCTTAGACACTTCGTGTGGTTAGTATTAAAGAGTTTAGTCATAATAGAAGCATGCATAATAGAAGTTGAGCATGTTGTTAATTAAGGATTAGAAGTTGACCAGGCTGGTAACCTCAACAGCTGAGTACGAAGGCATTTGCCAGCACGCAGACCAGCATAGAGTAAAAGTAGACAATTGAAAGCTTGTAAAAAATTCCCATTGTGGCAAAATGTTCCCTTCTTCTCACCTTTGTACCCTATATTACTTTTAGTCCATCTTTCTATCGGTCATACTATGCACGCTCCTTATCTATAAGATGCTCCTTAATTACTTCTTATTAAAGACAATGCCCTACAAACACGTACTGTTCTCTTTGTCACCGCATCAGCTACTTACTGTGCTTGTTTAGAGCATAACTTGGATAGAGATTCTGAATGATCTTCGAGTGAACTTGCTATAGCCAGCAGATGTCTGTCAAGATTTGGCGAATAGAAATGATGGACCGACGATAAGATCTCCACTACAATGTCCACAGGCGACCCCACTATGTGTTTGCGTGCTTGTACATAGATACCTAAACAGGCATTTATCATCACGCCAAGACACCGACGACGAAGCATGACTGACATCTAACGAAGAAATATTTTGTATAAAAACCTAATTTACTATTTATAAGTTGGGGCGCCTTGCCCACTACCTCCAAGTGATCTGGCCACATGAACGGCTTGACTCATTCCAAATGTTCGATCGGTTTTGCCCCGTAAGACCTAACATTATTACAGAACTAGCATTGGAAAGCCTAAAGCTCTCTAAAATGAAGTGGAGCATTTTGAAAAACGGTTCAAAATGATATTGTTAAAAATGAATCAGTGATTTCTAACTGTAGTCGGGCAACATATATACTCTCTATGGTATCTGAAACACTTCCTTAACTAATGCTTTTAGAACACCACACCGATCAAACTGGCCAAATAAAGATATTATTCGATTTTTCTCTATTTTTCTTGAGGTAAGTATTAAATACTGTATGAAAGTTTGTCAGAATTGATAAGGAGAAAAAGATTTGCACTATTTTAAATCAATTATATCATCACGTAATTTTCATCCGAAAATTTACATTGAATAAAAGAACAAACTGATAACGTTCCTGTCTATGCATTCTATTTGAATTTATACAGTAATATATTGCACGTATAATTCAATCACAAAATCCAACTTTAACATTTATTGAAATCATTTAGCTAACGCAACCAATGCATATGAATTTGCCATTTTTGTGATGTAAATTTCGATTGAGTTAATTTCCACTTGCATTCTTTTCATATAAAGAGTGAATAATCCAAGTCCTACTCATTATTGGATGATGTTCCGTAAACGAGGGCAAATATTAGATTGTGGATTTATAACGGCATTGTTTACTAAAAATATAACTAACTCCAATTTAAGAGCAGTATGAAAAATAAGGATTAACAAAGGTTTTGATTAAAACATTTAATCGAATTTAAATTTATTGAGTCACTTTCAAATAAGTTATTCTGGCGGAGATTTAACAATTTGAGATCTCCTCCTCTTTTTCTATTCATTTTATTTTCTATTTAAATGAAGTATGCTTTTATAATCATACTTCTGCCATTGTCACAAGAACATATTGTTCTGAGAATATAAAATGCAAATATATTATAACTAGTAGATTTACTGTATTTTGGCATCATTTAAAAATATATGGAAAACTCGAGCGTGCTGAATGATTATTCATCGACAACCATTGCCATTCATTTTGTAAAAAGGATGTAATTTGGCATTAAAAATACAACTGATCTATAAAAGCTTTGATGGAGCAAGGGGCAAGACGGTGTTATGATGATTTTAACTAAAAATTTGTGAAACGCTTTCCCAATAATCTCCAAATAAACACAGGGCTTATTTTTACAGTAATGCAAAAAAGTTAGTTATAATTAATATTTAAACTATTTTTGAACAAAGACGACATGAATAACAACATTTAAATTATTTAACTAATCAATACCATTTCGTTAATTTAAATGACCTATAAATTTGTTTACACCACCCGTTTGATTGTAACAGATTTTGAAAGGTCTTTTTTACGCGTAAGGTGTAGTTTAAGTGATTGTACATGAATAACCCTCTTTCTAATTTCGTCAATCGTGTTGTGAATACAGTGAAGGTAGTTCTTTCAGGTTATAGCTTGCGATTATAATAATAGTTTATTCGTTGTAGTTTTATCTAGTTTGTCTGATTTAACTGTTTTTTTGCTTCTTCATCTTATTATGTCAATTCCTTTATCAACATCTTTATAGGGTCCTTCTAACGCAATGCAATTAACTGCATATAAACTCCCGAGCACGGAAATGTCCCTTACAAATAGGGCATTTATTAACAGTCGAGACTACTTGGAACCTTCGCGTTACAGTACTTTGCACACGGGATTTGCTACCTACATTGTTCGTGTTGATCCATCAGACCGCATTCCACAAGGAAAAATTGGCTTTGGTCTCACACAGGTTGACGTTATCTTTTTTTATTCCACTCATTTTTAGAGAGAATGGGCAAACATTTCACTTGATCAAGCTGTTACTCTAGAGCCCTGCAAACTCCCATCGGATGCTTACCTCAGTTTGGCTCATTTTACTATTGAAGTCTTTCGGAAGAAACAGTAGGTTCTTTTGTTTCTTTATTAATAATAATATTTTATTAAGAGCCCCAAAAGAGCCCATCAACGTGGATATGCTGTCTCAGCGGGTTTCTCAGCAGTTGGCCGATATACCTCTTAGTGTTGGCCAACCTCTAATCTTTATGTTGGATCAACTTACATTGACGTTTACTGTCAAATCTCTTTCCTGTAAGTCTTTTCAAATCGTTTAAGTTCCATTTTTTATCCGTGGGAACTTCACCACTATTTGTGTATTAAATAAGGAATATCTGTTTAATGCTCCTCACCATTTATATGGAATTAGTTTGAGATTTATTTATTTATTTATTTAGTTCTTATGCTATTCTGATTAGTTCCTGGTGAAGGACTCAAAGTTAACTTATTATTTTCTATTTATTCATAAGTTTATAATGTGGTAAATACTTTAATAGTTCTGGTGCATATTCATTTATGTTTGCATTCACTCTTTTCCGTATTAGTAATCACTTTGTTGGAAATACATTTTTTTTGTGTCCCTTTGTTAGAATAATCCTTTAAAATGGAAGTGGTTTGTAAGTAACTCCTTGCTTTAAGGTCAAATAATATAATTGGTAAGGTATTTTTTTATTTGATAAGGAAGTGTTATTTGAATATTTATCATACATAACCATTCGCTTATAGTAGTGATTTACATATAATTTAGAATAATTCATTGCTATATTTTTGAAAGCAAGAATTTCAATTATTTAAAACTGTGAATATCGATGTGGAAAATACCGCTGGGGTAACCTAGCTAGCGATCCTGATCTTATCGGGTGACATTTCTATCGATTCCTTCTTAGGAACCTGACATTACATACTGGTAGAGGTCAGCATATTATCAGTATCAATGTAGTTACGATGTTCTTTTGCATAACAGAAATGTTATATTTTTCGAAGTAATTATCTCTTCTAACCGGTTGCTTAACAATAAAGTAAATTTCCCACATGAAGTAGGTGTTTGTTTTGGGATCAATGTATTTGCTTAAGCTGTCATGCTTAATATTTCACTACCCAAACACTGCAGAAAAAGGGATGTTCAAGTCGTTTTATTTATTCCTCTTCATAGTGACATATCCCAATAGGCGTTTTTATTATTGCTCCCTGTCTGTAGTTAGTCCACTTAATTGTGATTCAGTATGTGTATCCAGTTCTCTTGGGTCCTTTTTTATATTTAAAACTGATTTTGTCTATTGCATAAAATTGCTTACGAATATAATTTTGTATTGTGGCACACTTTTATTGTTTTGATTTAACATAGTCGCTTCCGTTCATAATTTTATGCCTAGGTAACATGTTAAATATGAATGATACATTATTATTATCCGTACCTGCTATTTTTTTCATCATAGCCTAGCATCTGAACGTGCAAAATGGCAAAGGTCGTTCGGGAGGTGAAATGGTCTGGGGTTCGAAAAGGAGTATATAATTAAGTGAGGATTTGTGCTGTCCACTTTCTCTTAATGTGTAAAATTCACTTTGTAATAGCCAAATGTTCTAAATCTCAATGATCTCAGCTTCTGGACGAGCTCATGCCCTCGATATTCAGAGCCTGTTGACCAGTTGGTTTAGTTGAATGGTTAGTCACGGCAATTTAATTCAGTTGTATCTTGCAGCCATGAGGAGGTAGACGTGACTTGAAAAAGCGTTTTAATATATATTAATTACATTTTGAATATATTTTTCATGATTTGCATGTTAATCGGAATTCTAAAAAAAACATTGCTTTTAGAATTCATAAAGTGTTCAATTGATTTTAGCCATTATAACTTAGGAGTAAAAGAATGCTGTAGATTTTAAATTAAAAATAATAACTCCATGGTATGCCGATAACTTGACACATCTGAAGATAATTACTGCATATATAATGGGAGATGATTAGAGATTATGCCTTGCAGCCATATCAATGGAGAAGGGGGACAAGAAATGCCAATTCGGTCTCCTCACTGGCAACACAATCATCACCTGGGAACGCGCTCCTGACTCAACCCTCCTTCTCACTGGGAAAACGGTTCAGAGTAGCGGTGGGGGAATTGGGGGAATGAGTATCATCAATCCCAATTGGGATTTCGCCCAAATGGGAATCGGTGGTCTGGACAAGGAGTTCTCCGACATTTTTAGACGCACCTTCGCCTCCCGCATGTTCCCACCGGAGGTCTCTCAACAACTGGGTAAGCTCTCTAACGCCTCTTATCCATGAGGTACTTGCCGTGGTTAATGTTCAAAACATGTGAGGGTATAATTTGAATGTACGTGAACTCTGCTGTTCAAACTGAAAACATCAAAATATTTTACTGAATGTTCCCTTTTTTTGTTAGGTAATACCCCTTTGCGCTGTTGTAATTCTAGGATATATGTGCTTAATAGATATTACAAGGCTACAGTTGACTTAGATCCGGAGAGAGATATAAGGCAGAATTTCATTTGCTCAAGACCTTTTTATAATTCAACAGAGGCTACTTCTATGATTACGGGTCTTCTTCATATTTATTGATGTTGGAGTTCGAAACATGGTCGGACTGATAATAGTTTTTGTCACGTTAACTGTCAAGGCGTTGGCAGCGGAATGCGTCCGCGTAGTGACTAGGAACTTTGGCGACTTAGAAATGAAGTACAGGAATTGCTCATCCTGGAATAAAGTATAAACTCTGCGGCTTTGAGTTTTGTTTATCCAGTCTTATCTACTCTATTCACTTCCCAACACTGTTTTATCCTCATAGACCTTTTAAATTATCCGTTTTTCCTGCGTATTATAACTTCTCTTAATAATGAGTTGTTTTTTAGTTAGAGGAGCTATTTTCGTATAATGGTCAAGCATGAGGCCTTTGCCTTTCCTTTTTTCATTTTTATTTCCTACTAGAAATTCATCTCTTATTGAAATGCTGGACAAACGTTAAGTGAAGAGTAAAGAATAAAAAATCCACTTTTACATTCTTCATCTACTGGATTTAACTAAACGTAGAGGTTGTAAAATCACCTCAATTTATTCCACTTTAAAAAATGCAAATTACCCCATTTTCAATTACTAAGTAGACTTCACTCTCGTTTTAAATCGATTTATCAAAGAATATCTTTGCATAATCCATTAATTTTAAAACTAAAAAATTGTGGCATTAGGGCAGTTATAAATGAACTAATTTTGAACTGCTCCAATCTTCAAGGCGACCCATCAATTAGTTTGCAAAGACTAGTTTTAAGATTTTATATGTAATAGTAGAAATAATGATGTTTATCAAATTAAAATTGCTTTGTATCACTAATCCCAATTCATGTGTCTACTTACATAATCTCCTATCTTTACTAGTGAATTTGCAGTCTAGACCTAATTGTCCCCTTAAGTGCTCATAAAGTTGTTTTTGAATAGAATGCATCGCTTTTACTAACAGGAATGAAACACGTTCGCGGTATTCTCCTCTATGGTCCTCCTGGTACAGGCAAGACGCTGATGGCTCGTCAAATCGGTAAGATGCTCAACGCCCGTGAGCCCAAAATCGTCAACGGCCCATCCATTCTGGACAAGTACGTGGGTGAATCGGAGGCCAATATCCGTAAGCTCTTTGCCGACGCAGAGGAGGAGGAAAAACGTCTGGGACCACATTCTGCCCTCCATATCATCATCTTCGATGAAATTGATGCCATCTGTAAAACCAGAGGCTCGGTGGTAAGTTTTTTTCTGGACACTCTAGAACATATAACTTTTGTTCCGACAGAAAGAAGAAGGTAAGGTATAAGACTTTTAAACATTCGAGCGCCAGGCTTAATTATGAAATATAAATTGCTAAAAATATATAACCAAATGGGGTTTACACGACAACATCCGTGGAACATTATTAATAACATATCACCGGAGGGGAAACGGAAATAGGAGAGCATTGTCACACAGCATGTTCAGCTAAGTTGGTTCAGGACGCCACATTAAGTCTTATTAGTATTAATCGTAACAAAAGCAGAAAGCATCAAAGTAACATTTCTGTAGATCTGAAAAAATTGAATTCGAGGGTTGGTTGTCTCAAACATGACACTCTGGTCGCATTCATAAATGCTTTCTGTCAGTCCACCACATTCGAGTACGAGTTTCTTTTCACCTAAAAGGTATCTAGTTCGGCGATTTTAAACAGTAATTTTATATTTTGCTTTGAATTTGCTTTAAGTCCTTATCTGTTGGAAGATCCAAAACAGGCGGAGTTTCAGATCGCGAAGGTTTTTGACTCATTTATGATTGCTACGGTACTATTGTAAATTTTACGTTTCATTTCCTTTCCAACATAAACTGTTTTTGTTCTCTAACTGTGTTCAGAGCATAATATCGCCTTAATTGTGCCGTAGTAGAAGAGACGTAATTGAGTTCATGAATCTCCTATTCAGGCTATTAATTCGTCTACTTTAAGTACAGGTCAAATTAAAGTGAATGTAGCTTGCTTACAGTTTTCAGTTTACGGAAAAATGGTGGAGTAATATTAAGGAACAAATATTCCTCTGTTTTCAAAATACAGAAATTAGTGCATTTTATTGTTAAATTGATCTTGTAGAGCAAGTGGGGTAGAAAGTGCTGGGAAATAATATCAATCGGTGGTGAAACTGACAGTTCAAGCATTGTATTTTTACGATCTTTTAATGCGTATTACACACAGTAATGGCAGCTTCTTTGTGGTAATCGAATCTTTGAATGCAGTTGGACGTATGTCTATCCAAGGATTCCAATACAAAAATTTTGAGAGTGAAAATTAATGGATCGTTTGAGGACATATAGTAGGTCTTAATCGATTTATTATAATTTCTTACCGTCTAGGCCAAATATGGGAATGAATTACAAAAGCCGAATTTAAGTGGAAATTAAAAACAGGGAATAAATACATGCGCTCGTATTTCAAGAAATGTTGCCATGAACAGTGATGGCTCTCCTGTATACCTCCAGATTTGTTCAGCCTTATTATAAAGAAATGATCCAAACTTTAAACGCATTTTCCCACCTCTATTTCTCATTTCCATCTAGGGCTCCGGTGCTGGTGTGCATGACACAGTGGTCAATCAGCTTCTCACCAAACTGGACGGTGTTGATCAGCTCAACAACATCCTCGTCATTGGTATGACAAATCGACGTGATATGATTGATGAGGCTCTTCTTCGTCCTGGTCGTCTCGAGGTGCGTGACTCATACACTACTTAATTTACTGCTTAAGTAGTATGGCGTAGGTTGGATTTTACCTTTTCTTTGTATTCTTCCTCTGTGTATTAGATGCAATTAGAAATCTCCCTGCCAGATGAGGAAGGCCGTCTGCAGATTCTGAACATCCACACAGCTAAGATGGCTGCCTCAAAGAAACTCGCGCCAGACGTAAATTTGAAAGAACTCGCTGCGAAGACCAAGAATTTCAGCGGTGCCGAAATTGAAGGTCTTTGTCGAGCTGCTGCATTCACTGCAATGTATCAACTTGTGAAGGTTTGCCACAAGATTCTTTTTTGTACATCTAGTGAGACTTTCGCTCTTTACTAACGGGCAGAAAGCATTTAATGTCTTACTAAGCTATCACCCTCCTAACTTATTAATTTGCTTAAAAAAATGAAATTGTGGTAGGCATTGTTATATGTTGGGTTTATATGTCAACAGAGTTACCTGCATTCAACTCAACATAAGACAGGCTTGCGTGAATAATTCAGCCCAATTCAGGTCGCTGCACATCCCTCGTTAGCTCGTATGGCTCATTAAATGATATTTCACTGTTCACTTTTGACTATGTACATATAATTTTCAATGCGGTGTATCATCTTTTCAAGATATGTAATCAATTCCTACGATTATTCATACAATAGATTGTTATTGTGTCCAGTGGATCATTTAAATTAATCGCATCTCTATATTTAATTGTGGCTTTTGTGACTTGTTAGCTCGTACATTTAAACTGTCTGATTATTTAATAACTTTTATCATTACGAAAATGGAATTGACTTAAGAAAAATGTCTTTAATTTATATGGATGTGGGTTTTATTTATTTTATGTGACCGATTGATCTCACCGGCAAAACGATTTGGATAGATAGAGTGCATGATTTTTTTACCATGGAGATGAAATGAGATAGTAGGAGATTTTAAATGGTTGTAAGCGTTCCGCTTGGTCAGAGCTTAATTTATCAGGCGACCGATTGACTTTTGCAGTAGTTTTCTTGGGAGCGGTGGCTTTTTTTACCAGTTAACAAACAAGCAAAAAATCTTGTCACAAAAGTAGGTTATAGTATGGGTTATTCATACATCCTTTTAAGTAGACTACCTGCATTTTTACCTGTTATTAGCTAACAAAATAATAGACGAATGTTTAAGATAATGCTCCTTCATTTACCAAAGTTGTATATGATAGTTGGGAAAACGGATGCTATTTGAGTTCTGTTTAACTCAATTTAGGGAATCTATAGTGAAATTAATTATAATTTATTATTTTAATAGTGATTGTCTAAGATTACTGGGATAAGAGTAGAGTACTGCTGTAGCTAAGTATTATACTTCGCATTAGTACTATTTATTTCGGTTTCGTTAGTTCAATTGCATTCAATTAAGTTTAATGTTAAATCATCAGGCATGTGTTTGTTACTTCTGCCCTTATTGATAGTACACTCCCACAAAGTGATAGAGCACAATTGTTACATACTCGTGTCCCAGTCCTTAGGTATTTGTTAAAGCACATTTTGGGAAAGTAACTTTTGCTGTGCAACTTGTGTTTCCTAGCTCGGTCCCGTGGTAATCAAAACACTTTGGCCGTTGCCGGCTGCTCATTCTTCGCCCTTGATAGAAATGCAATTACTCACCAAATGACAAGAGTCAGTATAAGTAGGATCAATCAGTAAAATAAGACTATATTTTGCACTATGTGCTTTGCTTTTTCAACTAAATAAGTCCTCTGTCTATTCATTTATAGACATTTGTGCGAAAAGTCTTTGGTCTCTCAAGATTGTTTATGCTTCGAATAGATACCAGATGAAGGATGTAAAGGAAGGGTCTAGTCGTTACAGAAGGATTTTTTAGTAAGCAATTATAAATGCTTGTTTAATTTGAGTTATATGAAATCAAATGATGACCGGTTGGCGCATACATGTACTTTAGCCAGTTGGGATTCCATTCTCAGGCAAAAAGGAGAAGATTGATAAGCATTAGATGAGTGAACTGTCTGTGCTCCAATGCACCAGGCATTGGGCTCACCTAACGACCTCCTTTTGATATACATCCGAGAGAGTTAGATTTAAACTAAAACGCAGGATTCACCATCTAGTATAACTACTGTAATTCTTTTTCTAAAATCAGTTAAAGTAAATGCATATTTAAAAAAGCTCTGAACTTTGAGTTAGATCTAATAATACTACTCATGACAAAATAAAAAAATGATATTTTAATGAAGGGCAAATGCCTAAAGGCAAGAAATAGTGGGTTGTTTGGTAAGAAACGAAAGGATCTGGTAAAAAGTAAGAAATAAAATCAAAGCATTGAAAGAACCTGAAATCTGATTTTGTTAGCTTGTCCGTATTGCGCCGTGATGTTCAACAGTTCCACTTCCCAATTTTGCCTTGTGAGGTCCTGAGGAAGTGTTCGTCTCTGTGATATTCAAAGTTTATTGAACGATTGCTTAAATTTTGTAATCCAGTGGGCATTATGTTTTGATATATTGATTTGGTAATATCGCACACATCTTAAATCTGACTACGTTAATATGATTTAATAGCACTCGATCTATTTAAAATGCTTATAAAAGTAAACAGCTCCATCCTCAGGTTAATCATATAAATCTAGTTAATTATCACCCAATTGAGTTATCACATGACTGGTTATCATTAAACTTTTTAAATCTACATTTTAGCCCTCCGGAAAGCAGAAGATTGACCCGGATGCCTTCGACAAACTTCTGGTCAAGAGATCTGACTTCATGTATGCTCTGGAAAATGACGTCAAGCCTGTAAGTCTATCACACATTCTATGTTACAGTGATTGTTTTCTTTTTATATGAATTCCTCAGTTTGAAAAAAATGCTTGTTTTGTCCAGATTAAATTTAAATAACTTCTTTGTAGGTCATGTAACCTTTAATCCCCTGTTACGCGAATTGCCCATCTTGTGACTATTTTACTTATGCTTTGCAATTTATTTAAGAAGCGAAAACAGTTAAGGCAGATTGTATCGGCTTGTGTTAAAATCAAGTTGTTTTTTTGAGAAGGGAGGGGGAGGGGGGGGGAATAAATTTAATTTCAACCTCAAATGTATATCAGAACTTTTCTTTTGAAACATAAATTGAAAGCCCTCTAGGTAGAAAAACTTCCATTATACACCTCTAAGGTATCATCCTGATTTCTATACATGTTTGTAGAAGAAAATTGGTAGCTTGAAATTAGTGCGATCTCCTAACAGTTGACGTCTGTTTATAACTTATCATTATCATAATTGCTCTTTTGGTTATTCGCTCACCTAGTTGTAGTTATTCATTGTAGTTTCGTGATTAAGTGCCTTAAATGCCTTAAGGTTATGAAATTCTGATTCATAAGTGTAGTGATGTGTCACTTATCACATTTTTGACCATCACCCGATTTGATAAGAACTGTGTATCCTGTCTTGAATCTACAAAGCAGATTATGTCTTAGAACGTCCCCATTGTTTATTTGTCACTTAAAACTATGGGAAACAAATCCTCAAGACACCACCCTTCCTGCACCTTAATTAAATATGCGTATTCTGTTACTCTCAGTCTATTGATTTTGAAGGCTGTAATCGGGCTGGCAATTTGTCGGTCTGGTATGAGTAAAGTTAGACATTTCAGTCCCGCGACAGTATTTAATGTATTTGTTCAGATACTTCGTGGAAAATAGTTCATGCTTTCCATTTTGAATGAAATTGTATCGATGGTATATGTACAACAGGACTATTTATTGTACATCCTTTTCTTGTAGGCCTTTGGTACTGCAGAGGAGGAACTAGCTTACTACGCTCCCCGAGGTCTCATGATTTGGGGTGAGCCAGTAACTCGTGCTCTCGCGATGGGTGATCTGGCCGTCAAAGCAGCGGGTGGCGGTTCTTCAGTTTCTGACAAAACCAACGGGGCAAATATGTTTCCCGAGACCTATCGACCCGTTACGTTGCTACTCGAAGGTGCTCCAAAAGCTGGCAAGACTGCTTTGGCTGTGGAAATCGCCAAAAGATCTGGCTTTCCATTCGTGAAGATTGTCACTAATCATAAAATGATTGGATACACCGAGACTGCCAAGTGTATGGCTATCAAGAAGGTGAGCGCTTACTGCTACTTACCTTAACTATTAGTAGTTTTGCCCAAGCTATATTTAACTTATTTCTCTGTAACTACTTATAATTTGCCCTGTTAGAAGTCAAAATCAATTCACTAAATTTAATTACTCTTTTTGTTGGAAATTAAATTTTCTTCACTTTCAGCAATAAAAACGTCTTTTTTAGTCTGACTGAGAATAAAGTTGACGTTTGCGTTTGCTCTTGCAGTTGTAAAATCACTTATTTGGAAATTGAATGAAACTTTAGGGATTTGAAATTATTTCTACATTGCTTTTAAGTTACTTTCTGTTTGCTCACTTTGGCGACGATTTAATTTAAAATTACATGTTGAGTTATATCGTCAGCGTGTCTGCAATCAAACTTTTACTTTAAAACTTGCCTTCTAGATTGTATGTTGCGAAGAACATTAAAAGGGATCTATTTTATAACTGATAAATTATAAAATGCCTCTTAATCCAGAGGAGTTGAGCAAAATTATCCTTCCTCAAGTTCTAGAAAAGCGACATTATTTCACCATTTCTGCTTCTACTCGTTCTGCTTAATTAAGCAGATCAAAATCTGGGAGTGAAGGAGCGTTAGTGATACGTGTTATGCTTGTGATGACCATTTATCCTTACAAGCTGTTCTCATATGTACTTATATACTCTGCTCCAATTTGAATACATAATGTAATTATTACATTCTGTTTATATACACCTTTCAGTGTCTCTTGACGAATGTTTTTTATTTTCTTCCCATTATTATTGGATTATTGATTAAATCTTGGATTTTTATGTGAATTAATATGAATTTTCATTGATTGTACATAGTAGAATTGAACTGTAATAAGATTTTGCTAGAACAAAGATAATTTGTGTTTTCCCCTTCTTTGGTTGAGATTTCGGCGTGTAGATCGTTAGAAGTGTCGATATGTCGTTGAAAAGCCAAAATTGGGGAATTTTTTCGGCAAATAAGCATGAATACTGAATATTTTGTAGAGGATTTAATTCTGAAGAAGCAGCAAAGATCTAATGGTGCTGCTCGAAGCGTCCTCCAAAAATCGAAGCATCGGATGTTTGCTTACATCATCTTCATAATCTCCAGTTCAATAAACCAATGAATTTACCCATAACCCAGAAACAGATCAAACATTTCCTAATTGATTTGAAACGATCCTATCTATATCCCAGATGATTAAAAAGTTGAACTTTTATTATGGAGATTAGAAGCTGCTAGAGTTTGATGAAACTATCTCAGTTCTCTCCGCTCTGTAGATTGTTTAACAGTGTCCCATACAATTCTCACAACTGGTAATAAGTCGGTTTGGTTAAAAGAAGGTTATTTAAAGTCTATTTCAAAGCCACGAGCTCGTTGTCGCAGTGAAGTTTAAATACTTCAGTTTTAATGTGTAAAGATTTCTTTTCAGCTCGAGTTATGATTAGTACCTCCGCCATGATTTGAGTTTTGTTTTGAAGACCGTTTGGCGAATGATTTTAGCGGATGTAGGTTTTCCGTAAACGAAGATTGGTATTTTATCTAAAGACCATCTAATACGTTACTACGCCTACAAGTGAATCCTGCCTGTTTGAATTCACGTCATATCTTTTAGACACTTGGTTAATTTAAGAGACTATAGAAATAGAAGTCTTTTCATTGATTTGACTGCTAAAGTTCAACCCACCACCAATGATAGTTTTTTTCTAAGAGTTTTATTTCAAGCACAGCATGCGACTTCCTACTGCATTGCGTCATTTGAATTTTATTACATAAGAAGGACTTTTATAGCAAGAACATCACGAATATGAAAAGAGAGAATTCCTTTGGTCACTGTCCAAATCGTGTCATTATTTTCATAGGGAGGATCAAAGATAATTTCGCATCGGCATTTACGTCATTCGAAAGCCAAATCTAATTATTAAATTTATTTGAATTCTATGTTAATTGTCAAATTGACAAAAATTCGCCTTAAAACGCCTACAGCGTGTTTTAATTCATCCAACCTTTCATACGTTTTACGGAATTCACCTGCATTTGCTACTTTTCCTGAAGGACTTCTTTGTCACATTGTAAAATCATTTAGAAGACTCAAAAAAGGTTTTTTATACGTGTTAGTTCATAAATGCCGAATGGTAAAAGCTACTTTTTTGCACAGGAAGCGCCATATCACTTCGATGTGGTCATTTTACCTTTGTAAAACGTACCTGTTTCCCTCATTTCAGACTAAATAGCCTTGTAATTAATAGTCGGACAAAAATTTCTTTCTGTTGGTCACAGTGTATCGGCTTGCTGTGTGGTTTCACAGTACCTACTGCTCCTCCATTTCTATTTTAAAACTATTTTACTAAAATAAGTCATTTGTTTGCGGCTTTTGAAATGAAAACTTGAATATTTGTCCCAACTTGAATGTTACTCTTATTTCTCAGTTTGACCCAATTTGGTCCCCTGCTCGCATATCCTCAAAAATAATTTCCAGCTGACTAATTTCGAGTGGACATTTTTTAAATTTATTTATTTACAAAGAGTGGCAAATAAATCCACTCTGGAATCGTCAGTCTAATTTGAAACGCGTAATGTAGTCTCATGCCTATACCACTCCATGAAAAATTGAAGTTTTGTGTTAATTTATATGAAATGATTCACAGCGAGATTCTATAAATATAACTCGGCACTTTGACTGTTAGAAAAATATATTTTTTATTGTTCTCTTAAGTATATTGACAAGAAGTACCTTGCCATTTATAAATCCAGAAAACCATGATGTCCAGATAGGCGCCGTTATAAAAATGGCGTAAATGGAGAATGAGAGTCGCTTCTTACTCAAACTCTCCTTCACGTTTTTCTAATATGCTGATTAGTGCTAGTAAAACCAACTAGCATCATTCAAACATTTATGATTTTTGAACTACGTACTTGCTGCTTGATTTGCAAAAAGCCTTTTCTGTTAGAAAATTGTGCATTACAAATTTTGTTTTTGGTTTTACTTCAGAAAGTAACAGCTTGTCTTCAATAATCTCAGTAATAATCGTTTTTCCCTAGTCGGTAAATCGGTATTTATCCATTCTTCCTATGATCTCTTTAATTATTAAAGATAGTCATAGAAATGTCACCAAAAGTTTATAAATATAATATAGTAGTCAAACTTATACTCATTTCATCTAGTTAAAACGTGTTCGAAGTATTGCTTTTAATAAATTTTCGAAATGATCTTATTTATCTTGATCTACTTAATTTTCTGACAATCTTTGACTTCCGTTGAATCTCACGAATTTAGACCTTTGTATCACATAAGGTTGTTCGGTTAAAAAATTAACGAATTTGTCATTTTGCACTAATATTTGGTTATATATTTTAATATATTTCATCATTTTGGGGCTTACTAAAAAATAACAACATTTTGGGTTCGACCAATCAGAAGAGTACTTTTATTCGGCTCCTAAAAGCATTACATGATTATGGTCGAAACTGAAAGAACTTCTGTCATTCTTAAGAGATACCTAGAACAATCCCCATTTTTGTATTCCGATGTATCGATATGTCGAATAAAACGATTACAATTTTTCGTAATGCATTAACTCTTGTAGGGTTTCATTTCAAATTGCCTCACCAGTGAATGCCTGAAATTGATTCTTAATTTTCGCAATCGTTATTTCTTGTTACTCTTCGCTATTTATTGTACGTATCCAGTTGGGCTTATTTTAGTGCAATAAATGTAATATAATTTGTTTATTTCTAGTTAAGTTCCTTATTTAATTGATAACGTATTTAACAATTATGCTTGATCGCTCCAATAAAATTGTTAAATTAACTATATTTTTTTCTTACAATTCATATTTCCATTAGTCGAGAAGTTCCGTGCTTACATTGTCTGTTTCATATGATTTCGTGATTGAGTTTAGTGGATTTGTTGAAATGTTATGAAAAAGTCTGCTGATTCTGTCTTTTGCCACTTATTCACTCCAGACGTTCGTTAATTCCGACTTTGCGTGGCCCTTTGTTTTTATCACCTGCTTTGATAGAAAGTAGTTATGAACTTAAGCTTTTTGGGTTTGCTTTCAGGTCATCCGTATGTATTAATTTTACTGAAATGAAAAAGCGAAAATCTATTGATACCTAGAGATAGCCACCTTATTTAGTTGTCTCTTAAAGTATGATGAAGAGTTCCAGAATAATTTAATCCTCAATTTCATTGAATAGCATATTATCAGAAATTTAGTTTAAACATCACTGGAATATGCTAGAAAAAGTGGATAAAAAATGCAAGCGAAAATGTACATGAATATTTTGCGTAGCAAAATGAGCATTTCAGAAATTAGACTGATGATAGATATATCAGACACCCATTTTAAGATATTTAAATAATTCCAAGTAGTCATTTTAGATGTTTAGTTGCAATTTCATCTGCCATCCGAATAATTTGACTTATTTGATCAAATCATTATTACTCTTTATCTTTTGTGTGCGGAAGTTCGTTTATATCATATTAGCGCTACGATTTTCCACTAATTTTGTAAGATTTGTGTCTCTTTTGGGTTCCTTGTTTAGATCTTCGCTGATAGGACACTTTAACTTGGGAATTGTTATCTTTAACTTCTAAAATGTTTAATTCACCTGTAATTGTCACATCGAGATTTTCATGCATCATAGGAGCGATTTCAAACTTTACAATTTACTTTCCAAAATCGTTCAAAATGACATTTCCTTAATTATGTCACAATGTCCACTTCTTAAGCACTCTGAATCTAGTAAGATTTGGAAAATTAAAATTCTATAAACAGAGATGTCATTGCTCACGTTTTCATCTTTTATACAACTTCCATATGGCCTATTTAAATCATTCTGCTCTCTATCTCAAGATCTTGCTATACCGTCAATATAACAATCTTTACGAAGAAGAAGTCATAATTGCCTTTGGTGGCTGTTCGCGTTCTATTAGAGGTACATTGTAAAGTCTGTCCGTCAATTTCGCAGAACCACCAAACGCAAATGTGACTTACAGCGACCATGACGACTAGGCAATTCTAAAATAAAATCAATCCCCACGACCAATCGCAGTTGAGTATACCTATTTCTCACCTCACCATCCCCTTCCTTCCCCCTCTCTCCTGCATATAAACTCTCCCATTTTTTCCCCATTTTCCAGTCTAAATGTAATAGCAACAACAGAAGTTAAATTAAATCAGAAATATATATATACATTTGTATATTTTAAATGTAACAGAGTTCCTTCCGGCCTAGTCATCCAAAAATGTATCCCGATATGGTTAAAAAACAATGGGAAAGTAAATTTTATTTTCCTATCAAATGACAATGGTAATATTACACAAAGCTAAATGGATGGAGTAGAAGGAAAAGGAGAGAAGGTTGTGAAGGGCCTTTATTATTATCTTTCATGACAGTGTAAAACAAACTGTGTAGGTTTTAACTTCGGCAAAGCATCTGAATGATGGGAACGGTAAACGAGTCCAATGTGGCATGAAAGGAGAGAAAGGATCAAAAAGAACAATTAATTTGTTTATGTTCTCACAAGGAGTAAAGTTTACTTTGTATTCAAATTTAATTATTTAACTCCCATGTTTACGGGTTAGATTATCTCTAAAATATGTGAGGTTTGTGCGTCGTTTGATTTAATTCTATATTTAGCCATGTCACCTCGATTTATATCTTTTTACCGTCAAATGAAAATGAGACTAGGAACGAAGTGTTAGCATAGAAATGGGCTTTCATCTTTATTTGTATTTGTTCGATCAAGGTTTTGTCTCTTGCATCACCAAAGGAGAAAAAGCGTTATAATTGATCGGCGGTAAAGTAAAATGTTACTGAGTTAATTGATGCATGCGTGAGATAAAATCTTACCGAGGGAATTTATTTATAGTTTTATTTAATGGCTCGATTATGATTGTCTGTATATTGGAAAGTCAGTACATTTTTATGTTTGGAATTTGAAACTTAGCTAAAGCAATATTTCAGAGAGCCTAATACGCCATCCAATTAAATTGGAGCCCTTTTCCATTTTAGTACTTACATTTTGACGTTGAGTAATTTGAGTAATTCTCAAGATGCCATTAACTGAGCAAACTAAGCATATATTTCGGTTTTGAACATTATATCGAATAATAATTTTTTGTGTTAATTAAATTCCAGTAACGCTTCGTGGCTCATTAAATTTAGCTATTTAAATGTGGTAGGGGTGATATTAGTGAGGTTATGATCTATGAAGTATTTAATGAAACTGGTGTTAATCGTTAGCTGAAAGGATGTTAATCTAACAGTTAATTTCATTTTTTTTTATCGTTTCCTTCAGATCTTTGATGATGCGGCCAAATCGCCGATGAGTGTTGTGATTGTGGACAATCTGGAGGGTCTGATTGAGTACAATCCTGTAGGTCCGCGCTACTCCAATTATATGGTACAGGCCATCAAAGATCTCCTCTCTAAACCTCTGCCTGCTGTAAGTCCTTGCTCATCTGCCATATATTAATT
>CAADRB010000057.1:517176-545461 GCA_900708905.1 Hymenolepis diminuta | reverse complement strand
AAGATCAACAATTGACCCGATCATTCTCCTGGCATCTCCACGTAGCAATGATGTCAACACCTGCACATATCGCGGCTGCTCTGGAAATGGATCAACGCTTGACACCTCAGGAGATGTACGCCATTGAACAGAATCTCACCCATCGAAAGTAAATACCAATTACTTTGAGTCTTTAAATTGCTACCAATAATAGTTTGTTAGAAGGCTACTAAAATATCAGAATGATGATTTACCGATATTTTCATCCTTTTGGATTAAAGCTAGCATGCTTTTGATTGAAACCTAGAGGTTGTTTTCTGTCACTCCTTTAAAGTAGAGCAATGAAATTCTACAATCTGTGATTGGAAACTACCGTGTGAGTATTCCCTAAACTGGTGTGTACAGTTGATAATATTGATCAATAATTGCGTTGTGACCTCCAGCTTGACTTGAGTTTGTCTCTTGAGAACCATTTCTAACTGATCGTTCTTAGTTCATAAATCCATTTTTTCTCCATCAGTGTTTGAATTTCGACTTCCCTTCCAAAGACCGACTAATTAGTCCAGTTAACATATCAGGTTGAAGATTCCAAGCTGATTGATCCTCAGTTCTCAGCAGGTCTATTTGATTTAAAATTGTGCACTTGGCTAACTTTGCCCTCAAGTATTATAATGAGACTCGATATTAATTTTTTAAACAAGTTTCTCTGAGCTAACGTTTGTTTGACTTTTCAAAAACTTGATTATCATTTATTTCTATTTTGCAGACAAAATGATCCAACTTTCAATCTGTGCGTCGGAATCAAGCATCTTATTGATCTACTGGATCTTATTACCCAGGTTAGTTATTCATAAGTGTCATCAAGCCCTAGAATGTTATCTTTGTACTTTAAATATTTCACTTTGTTTCTTTTAGATGGAACCAGACCATCGCGTTGCAGCATTCCTATCCAAATTGGAGGATGACAACCTCGTTTAGTTACAGCTTTCTTCGCCCTCTTTTCAACTCTCCCCCTTCATCTTTCCCACTTTTTCTGTCTCTATTTATTTGTCTTTCACGCAAACCTACTACTTACGATCTTTTCAGTAGACTGTTTAATCTGAAACTTAAACATGTGTAATCACGCCCTAACGTCCGAAAAATTGTTACCCAGTTTCTTTGATGAGTTTATTTATCAATTTTCTTTTCGTGTTTTTTCCTTCCTACTTACTGAAACATTCCTCTGTGGTGTTTGTGAGTACTAATTAATGAGAAAGTAACAAAGCTTTAATGAAATCCTATGGTTATTCTGATTTCATTAGTCGGTTGAAATATGGGAGCTGCTCAATTGACTGTGCCAAGTTTAGTGTCGCACCGACGCTCACTAACTGTATGGTCTTAGTTGTGTGGGTACAAAGTACAAATATGGAATAATCTAGTTTTTTCTTAGTCACCCTAAAGTGGCCTGAATAATACTTGCCTGTTTTGTCGACACGTTTGTTAACAAAATTAGGAGTATTTTGTTCATGTAAATTTCAGTCTGCATTTTGGATCGCATAGGTTAACTACTTAGTTAAGCAATAAAATTAGGTAAACTAATTTTACTTGAGCCAGTGGCCTTTCCAAGCTTTAATTACTTTGCAGGTCCAATGTGATTTAACTCAATTTGTAGTACTAATCCACCAACATCCTCGCTCTACTAGTCACGCGTTTTGCCATTATCAATAAGGATTTAATCTACAATAAGCAAAGACACATAATACTACGGAATAATTTATTTTTAGCAATTCATAGGTTCACAGTGACGAAATATGACTCGTCGAAAAAGAAGGCAGAAAAGATGAACAAGACAGAGAGAAGGATAGATAAATTTGAATTGAGAGGATACTCATAGTAGATAGGTAATCGAAAGAAGTCAAATCTGCTAAATGAACCAAAGGAGAGAGGATGGGAATTGACTGGGGCGAGTGGATGAGAACTGAAATGACACCACAATCTAATTTCCAGTAAGTTCTGCAAATGTTTGCTCCAATTCCTCTGCAAGAGCCTTGTACTTCTCCTTCTCGGCAACCAACTCGTCTGTTTGTTAAAGGAAAATCCAATTAGACCTACTAATTAAAGGTTCATGCAAAAGCCATTCCCTACCACCTATTTTAAATAAGGCCATGCTCATGCCATATGCAAATCTCTTTATTATTGGTACTATTTATCAAAACACAAGAGACATTGTGTGGAGATGGGGGAGAATGAATTTCGAGGATAACGAGGAGGCAAATAAGTGAGAAAACATGCAATTGTAGACTCTTCAAGCAAACGAAAGATTTAGGAAGCGCGCTAGATAGACGAAAAACGGAAATTAAAGGAGGTGGTGAGGACCGCTTTAGAGATTCTGCAGTTCCGCCACAATGCTTTCCATATCCTCCCGAAGGCTTGCATTTAGTGTCTTCTCCATGTCCAGTTCAGCTATCAAAGAGAAAAAAGTATTGTTAATCCACAATATTTGCGAGATTTTTGCTTATATAATATCTAAACCTGAACTTTAAGTTTATCAAGAACTAGGAAAAGCATTACTAAGAAGGAAAGAAAAACATGGAAAAAGACATTTTTGAATGACTCTTACCTTCCAGACGCGTCAGTTCTTCTTGTCTTCTGGTCATCTCCTCTTCGGCTCGTTCGGTACGCTTCTCAGCCTTGTATTTAGTTGTGGTTGGTAGAAAAGAAACATGCAATATATTGGATACATGCAAGCAAACTTGCAACTACCATCAGTCAACTAATTTAGGATTAAAGGAGTTATCGTGAGCGAACCCATGCCCTATTCCACACACTGTTCTTACCCTCTAAACGGTCTGCGTCGCTTTGAAGAGTGTGGACAAGGCGTTCGGCATCTTGCGCACGGTCCTCAGCCTATACATATAATTGAGCTTAGAAAAGCGTCCTAGAAACTTGTTGCATCCAGACGCATGATACTAGAACGTGCAGCAAGAGAAGCACTTTCATGCATAGTGGACTTCCTGCAAATCAACGCATGCTCAAACTCTATACTATTGTTACCTGACTACCGTAGCTTAGAAGAATAATCAATACACAAACAGCACTACCTATCACATTGTCACCAATATTTGCTTTAGTATTGACCATCCTGCAATTATCCGAAATAGTGAATACATAACAAAGAGTACTCTATGATTTGACCATATCCAACACATTAGCTGCACTAATAATTTAGTGTAATAACAATTTAATGTAAGAACGTCTACAGTTAGGTTACTCTCTTCCCTTCAACCTTGAAATTAATTAAGGGAATATGAACAGCATATTCGTACAAAACTCAAAATTCCCACTAAACATCATTTACAGAACAACGCTTTGTAGTTAGCCCAAAACTATTCCTAAATGATCCATTTATCGCTTGATATAAAAACCGCCGACAATATAAATGACATTTAACAGTACGCAGATTAATGGACGTTAAATTGAGAATACTTCTTTAGCACCTGTAAGTCGATTGGACCCATGACGAAAGAATTCAGAATTAAGTTGTTTCACGATTTACGTGTCAATAACATAAATATCTAGATACTCAAAATATCCCTAACCAATCTTTCAAACCAACCAGGCCTTTAGAGCATTAATAGATATCAACATACCTCTGCCAGTTGTTTTGTCAACTTCTCAAGAGTAGCTTGATAGGTTTGTTTCTGTTTTGAGGCCTGATTGAGATCGAGTCATGCAAATCGCGGGCAACATGCAGCAGAAGGGGGAAATGATAAAAGTAGAAAAAAAAAAACATGCGTTAGTGGGAGATACAATATTTCTTACAGCCTTGAGTCGCTCAGTAAGATCACGAATATTCTCCTCATAGGCCTCTTCCCTTTGGGCGGCCTGCATTTCATACATAATATTGATTAGAAGACCCGTTAAATGCGCCCAAGCTCATCCCCAAATTAAATTACTACAATGTACCTCCTGCTCGGAGATTTCTAGGGACTTCATGTTGTTGCCAACAATGCGGAGTTCGTCCTCAAGGTCCAAAATTTTCCTGCGTTGCCAATTAGACCACTCATTAACTAATAATCATTAATATTAGATGCTATCATTCTAACATGCTTGCAAGCTACATTTTCTCATGCCATGACACAAAAGGGATCCCAGTAGCTGAAATGAAATGACACTTGTAATCGTTAAATTCGTGAATTTTAAAGCGAAACAAGGTTACCCAAGACAACTAACCGTAGATTCACTAAGCTCCATGGTCTTCAAGTTAGTTGTAATTGCTCGCAATTCATGTTCCATAGAGCGGATTCGGCTAAGAAAAAAAAACGATCACTACAAATATTGAAATAGAGGAAATAAGCAGCGGAAAAGCAATCTACTTACTCTTCAGCGTCTTCGACACGTTTTTCAGCTGCTGAAAGAGCGTCTTCAGCTGTAGCCAATTTTTGAGTTGCCTGGACATGATTCAATGGAAAAGAGAAATAAATAACGACACATGCACATGCGCATTTGTATAGTAAAGAGGCGTAACGATGGCAAGTCAAGCAAGTGGCTGTGCAATTTGCATATCATGAGTAACCTTTCTGCAGCCTCAAGTCTTGATTCTGCGCGTTCCAAATCGACTTCTGACATGGCGAGTTTACGGGAGGACTAAACGCAACGCCCAAGATTAGTTAAACATTATTAACACGTCTTGAACGTGTGTGAATACGCATGCAGGAAAATAACGTCCTATCTACCTCATCGTATTTTCTATCAGCATCCTCAGCCATGAAAGTGAATTCTTTAAGCTGTTCCTCCAAAGATGAGATACGCTCCTCATCAGCGACAGTTCGGTTCTCGAGCACTTTACAGCCACTGCACACGAATTAAGAATGAAAAAGAGAAAGAGTTAATAAGGGGGTATAATGTACCTCTTGATATTTGCGTTCAGCTTCAGCCGCCTCTTTGGCGGTTTTTTGGATGCGTTGCTGCAACTGCTCTATGCGACTATCGTCAGTGACCTGACGTGATTGCAATGCACGTCGAAAACTGCAAAGATGGCAAAATGCAAGAACATGCAGAGGAAAACATGCAAAATAAATAGGAATTAAATGCAAAAAGGGATGATAACCCACCGTTCGCTTTCATCGGCGGCTTTACTTGCTTCCTCTAACTTAGCAGTGGCGTCAGTAAGACGAGTATCAGTGCTCTCGAGATCATCCTCAAGAAGACGAATACGTCTCTGGAGAGCAGCCACTTCGGCTTCAGCCTAAAAATGAAAATAAATAAAGTACCAACCAACTGCGTTTTACATGCTTGAAATATCACATTAAATAAAAAACACCTTATCACGTTTATCCTTCTCTTCCTTCAAGAGCTCTTGTTTACGTTCATATTCCAAGTTAAGAGCATTAACATTCGTTTTAAATTGCAAAAGCTTCTTCTTAAGGGTTTCCAAAAGTAAATCAGCAGAGCCTGAGGACATCTTCGAACTTTAGCAAATTATTGATAAACAAGCGATCCAATACGTCCGCCACGATTATAAACAATTTGTAATTTATTTTAGGAGTAAACGAATTAAGAAACTGAAAGGGAATTTATTCCATTGTAGATAAATAGAAAATATTTATTTACATATAGCGTTGTAAACTGTTAATTGTTTGTATTCTGAATCTTTTTTTTAAAATGAACATAATCCCAAAAAGCATTTACAACACATATCTTAATCATGCCAATATTTAGCTAGTTTAATTTAAGATGATTTAAATATGTGTAATAAAGGTTTTCTATGATTATTTTCATGGATGAATTTTTAAGTTGCGGTGTCGCTTAAATTCCAGAGCTATTTTACCTTATCCAAGGAGGAATGGACGAGATTCTTTAATTCCGCTTCGACCATTGCTAGCTGAATAAGTGTCCCTGAATTTAATTTGGAAGCGGAATAGGCCTCGGCAAATGCGGTTTTCTGGTCTTTGATAGACTGTTTCTTTCGAGCTATGACATAATCGTCATCACTGTCACTTTTATCACCGTAATCAGAGAAAAGTGGCTCATCTGTGAAGTAGGGAATGTAACTTTTCTTTGTTGGCCTGACAATTTCCTCTCGGTGTATGAGATTGGCTGCACATCCTTCAGGTTCCGGACGAATGCCAAGAGTACTGAAATCGTACATGCTAACGAACATCGCGTCAGTAGGAGTCATATGCTGGCCACACTGCTGACATGTACATTCACAACCATAATTAAATGATCGCTGTTTATTTTTTGAATCACGTCTATTTCTATTCTTTCTCTGCGTTCTAGGTTGTTGAGGGGTAGAAGAGTGGAATGTTGATGAAGACGAGCTAGAAGGAAAGTCAATATAAGAAGATGTCATTCTGGAAGGAAGGGAATCGTTGAATTGTTGGTTGTTATGCCATCTACGGGAATTTCGTGGCTGTCGATGATATTGTTGGCAATACTGGTATTGCGGATATATTACTGGTGGTAGGGACACTTGCGGTTGTCGTGGTAGATGATTATTTCTGTGAACACCGCGTCTTGGACGACTTGATGCTGAACTGGATGAGTACCTTCTGTGCTGCACCGCATGATAGAAAGGAGGGATGGGAACAGAATGTCAGTTGACAATCAATTTTGTCGTCTTGTTTTCTGGCCCCCCCACCCCCATCCCTCCTATTAATTTTATTTAAACTAAATCCCATCCACTTACTACTTTAAATCAGTTAATTAACTCACCACTTGCGCTCGCTTTTCGGTGTCTTCAAGTTTTTGATTGGTTTCAGCCAGTTGTGATTCGGCGGCTTCTTTCTCGGCCTCGAGACCTTGGTAACGTTTGACAACATCGGCCATTTCTTCCTCCTTCTTGGACATCTCAAGTTCTTTTTCTTTCATCTGTTCCTCCAATTGATCGGCCCTGGTGGAGAATGAAATTTTAACTCACATATCCGGTAGGTAAATAATTTGCTACATAGCCACATCTTTGCACACCAGCCACCTGAAGAACTGTCTTTGGGATGGGGGTAGCTAAATTTAAATGCTAAGTGATCAAGTTAATATATGTACAAATCTTACGGGCTTTGAGATTATGGGACGTGCCAACGCGTTTGATGACGTTCACAAGTCAGGTGACGTCATTCGCTTTGAAATGCAGTAATTATTTGAAGAATAAATGAACTGACTGCACATATTAGTAATTCTAGGATTTAAATTGAGTAATCTAATTAGAATGGCTAAATTAAGTTTGCTGTTGCTACTTAAATGTCTTGGGTAGTAGATTTGATATGACATTTGAAAATAATTTTAAGTACCATTGGAGGAATGTCCACTCATCATATGCAGGCAATACATTTTTGGCAGCCTTTCTGCCCTCTCCTTCCTAAACTGAAAATTTAAGCATTTCATCTACTAGGTTTCTTTCTAAACACCACTGATTTGATTGACGCAGCCAAATGGTCCTAAAATTTAGTTCTCTGTGTCCATCAAATAGAAATACTGGATATGTTAGACTATTTTAAAAAATCGTTGCTATCTTATTTGGTTATTTTTATTCTTCGTTTATTTCTAGAAATTGCAATTTCTTAACATACCATTCCATAATCAAGAAAATCAAGCAATTCCATCTACTTAAAAATGCTGAACTATATATAACCATATATTATTTAAAAAATGCCGTCGGAATTTTTATAGAAATATTGTAATTGTATTCACTTGAAGCTAATTCGTTCATTCCTAAGAATCGTAACTGTTTGATCTCATTCTTTCATATAGGCGGTCCTGAGAATTAGAAGTGGAATCAAGGGAGGCAAAATTACTCCAACTTCTTAATACTGAATTATAAATACCAATATATTGAATGAATGCAATCACAATGGTAATGAGGACATTTTATCGATCTTAATAGTTACCTGAATCGAAATAAAATATTTCATTAATGCAGATGCGAAAATCACGTGAAAATAAAAACATGTGTAGTAGCCTAGAAATTTTAGAAATTTTTACCAATTGAATTAAAAAAGATGATTACAAGACTGAAAAAATGGTGACAAAAATTAAGGAGATGTAAACTTACAAATCAATGGCATTTTCTTTATCTAACTTCATAGCTAGCATCTTTTTCTTAATCGCCTCCATTACTGCAGCCGTTTTTGTTGAGAAAAGAAAAGGTAGTAGTTGTTCGAGAAGGGTTTGGTTTGTCGAACTGAGAAGGTACGTACAGTCTACCGAACGGGAAACAACTCCCACACACTCTTCACCCCTTTTGCACCCACTGGCATTTTGTGTGTGTGTGACACTCCTAGTGGCAAGATCGATGGGCTTTGGCCGGCGCGATTGGTCAGCGCTCTGGATTCTGCGCACGGCCAAATTGCGTGCGTCTATCGATCGCTTAGCTGAATGCGTGCCCACTGGCCTAAGCTGTAATTTCTGCCCATTTTGATTGGATAGATTTCAATGAAGTTGTCAGCTTTTATCTGTGGGTTTAAGGAATCAAATTTTGTATGAATTACTATTATAAAGTACATTTCAGTCCTATCATATAATATACAAGTATGGTCGTATAAGATAAGAGTAAACTTGGTTGAAGAGGTCTTGCATGTTCCGCCAAATTTATCCTCCTTGATAGTTCATTGCTATTTTTCCTATGATTCTTTCGTTTACAGACACTATCAAGAGAATCCAAGGTCAACAAACTCTCATGCCGACTCATTGCATGAAGTTTAGACAAGACAACAAAAGCGTTTCATCAATACATTTTTCCCTCCCACCCCAGTACTGCTCAATCTATGAGAGTGATTTGACATATTCCAATAATTTGAGACAAGTTCGCAGATCCTCTTTCTGTGTTATATCACACAGACCAAATGCAGCATATGATCTGATTAGTGCAAAACACAACTCTCCCTGCATTAAGTTAACCCGAGTCAAATTAGCAGTCACAAAAAAGTTGTTTCTTTCATTTAACTTTTCTGTTCAGTTAGGTAGAGAACCTTCCTTATAAAAAAGAGATAAGCACTGAACACCATAGTTTAAAGTCTATTTGCTGATGAATGCAGGCTTTCTTACCTTGCATTTGGTTTCCGTCTGGTACATTCAAAATAGTCTGTGAATAACAGATTTTGAAAACTGGGCTTTATCATTATTTATCATTATCATTATTAGCAAACAGAAATCAGGCGGAGAGACGAAAAATTCGAATTTATCTGGGATGTAAGATACATTCACGGACCTCTTTCTCCTCCAAGCACAAGGTCTTATTAAATAATCATCTTTTATACAGGTGCTATCCTCGACTTGATCTAAAAATAAAAAAAATTTTGAGCATACGTCTTTCATATTGATTAATTATGGTATTTTTTATTTATGCAATTGGAACAATAAAGCATTAACCTGAAATGATGATAGGAAATTCTTATTCCTTAACAGATTTTTACTTTTTTAAGAATTTCTTCATTTGCTCCTGGAGTTTAGGCCAAAATGTTTATCTTTACATAACTGAAGCAAAAATTTAGTTCATATATTAGGTTGATTCTTTGCTCTAAAATGCATAAAAAGATGGTATGATTTGATGAAAATATAATACTTTGATTGATTTAAAGACACTTAATTCACAAGAAAAAAAAACATTTTAAAACTTTCAATTACGAGAGGGCGTCATAACAAGCTGGCATAGCAAGATAATTAAGAAATGGAGGATAATTGGCATAGAATAAAGGTAGGCACGAGAGTCAAATGATTCCTACTTCATCAGGCTGTCTGGTTTCTCAGTTTCAATTTTAAGATTCATCGTATAATTTAACGGCGTAATCATTATACGGAAAATAAATTTGCTTCTTCCCCCCCTTCATTCAATATAATGTTTGAGGAAGCAACCTATGGCTTTAAGGCTGTATTAGAAAAACTTGAAGACTATTTTTGTTATAATTCAGTGAGAATAGATTCTATTGCCACTTTTCGCATTGATTTTCTTAGTTCAATTGGCCCGCCCAGACTCGGAAATTGTTGGCAAACTAGTTGCAATTTTAATACCAATCTTCTATTTTTTATTTAAAATACTTACAAATGTTTGGTCTGAAGATAATCAATTCACCCGAATTGCCTCTAAGTCGTTCATCGTCTTCGTCGATATGCGGGCGCACATGGCTCTTGACAACTTGACAGTTATTTGGAACAAAACTGTTACCAGTCTGGTGTTTTAATCTCTGGATGTCAAAAGTATAGGATATTCAACGATAATTTATTTGTGGCTCCGTCAAACGTAGGTCAAAACTTACTCAAAGTTTAAGTATACACCAATTTTAACTTTTAAGTTGTGGAGGCTTTACACATCGGAGTTCATTTTATTTCTTACGAACTTTTAGATCGTTAGGTACTTATAAAGTGAATGTATGTCAATTCTACAAGTAAAAGCAGTGTGACGTTTTTAAATCGCCAAAGTTTAGCATCTGGAATGTTAAGACTAAAACTATTTTCTTCATTTTTACTTCGCGTAATATTAATGAATTAATTTTTTGAGGAAGCTTTTAAATATTCTCAAATGGTGCATAAATACAATAACTTTAGTTTGAGCTCGTTTCAGTCCTAATCACTCAATAATCGCAGCTGTAAAAATAACCACAAATTCGGCAGGTAGGATTTGGATTGAATTCAACAAAATGTAGTGCCTGTAGTGTTTTGTACTTCTCAATTTCAAGTGGAGTTAAAAGGCAAATGATAAATGGTCGAATATCCCATCAATCAAATTCAATTAACTGCTCAAGATATAAGCTCCTATTGCATAAGAGAAATTTTTCCTTTGATTTCTTTTTGTCGTTAGTCATTGTTTATAGTACAATTACCAAATAGTTTGCCTTGTAAAGTAACCCACAAAAATCATCTCATGGTATTTATTATTGACTCCTATTTTAGTGAAATATTCTTGTTGGTATTTCCAACTTAATATTTATTTATCACACCAACGATAACTTTTGGACATTTTCTGACACAAATTTAGTTTTGTCATTTTTCTCAACCCTTTGCCAAAATCATCTCTAATCTAATTGATGCGTACGTATCCGATCTGTGAGTATACACTTAATGCAAGCATAGCATTCATTTATTGCTGCCGATATTTCACAAGGATCCTTGATAATCGTGGAAGCGTGTCTTTCCAAAAGTTAGGCTTATGGGCTATCTTGAAAGATCTCAGAAAAAAATCACCTCTCTATTATCACTATTAATCATAACAACCGCTCTTAATCACGAGAAGCATCTAAATTTTAAAAATAGTAAGATGAATTATATTCAATGGGATTTATTGTAGAGACTGTGTTCTCCACAGCAAGATCCGACGGTTGAGAGTAAAAAAATCCAGATAAAGTCATTAAATTCCGTACAAAAAGATCTAGTCTAAAATACGATAGATTGTTTTTTAGATTATGTTTGTAGTAATTGTATTCAGTTACTAACCGACTACTCATTTACATCTAGATAGACTTATCGACTTTATATGCCAAAGATTTACTAGTTGGCACTAGTTATGATGTTGTGATGAAATTTTCTGAGAGGATGTAACTTCTCCACTAGTATTTTATGTTTTATACTGTCCGACAATAAGAAAAGAAGCTTTTTTGCCTTTATTTCTTACCATGGTTTGCTTATTGATTTTTATCCGACTTATTATTTGCTTCATATAATTGTGGATAAATATTTCATCCCCGACCAGGACTCAGTTTGTCCATTTCTTCCGTTAATCCTGCACCTGCATGGTGAACATTACTCCATCCATTGATTTCAGTTTAATGGTTTTAGGGTTACCGCCTGTTTTTTATCCTTCTCCGATGGAATATTCTGTTACGACATTGACTCATCCCTCTCGCGTGATAGCTGAGCTCGAAAGATTAAGAACGACTGTAGCCTAGCTTAGTACTTTTATCCTACACTTGCTCCTCTCTAAACTAGAGTCCATCCTCTAATAAAACTTCCTCTAAAATAATTCAAATAAATTAATGAATTCTAGTTTTACTGATTATCGACTTTAGAAGTCTGCTTTGAGATATTATTTATTTTTATTGTTGAATTATAAAACTGGACACAAATAGGATTCTAATTTTAGAGAGATAGGCAAAAAAGGCAGGCATCCAAGACCTTACCTGCTGAAATAGTTACTGCAAGATCGGTGGGCAGTTATGTGCACATTCGCCTGAAGGTCACTGCATGCCGAACTGTAGTTGGCCGATTTCGTGCGTGCTGACATACTATCGATCTTATTCTGCTACATGTGCACTGGTACACAAGGCGTCAAAATAGCTTTCTTTTTTAAAAAATACATATTTACAAATGATGGATGGAACGTGACACATACTTAGCTAAACCCACACCGAAAATATGCAATAATTTCCTACATATATTACTTCCGATTTAAGCATTCTTAGATGTAGCAATACTGAGTTGAAATGATTAATTTACATGCTCGAATGCAATCAAAAGTAGGTTTGATTAGATATTAAATATGGAGGAATATATCATGATCAGAGACAATCACAATAAGTCTTAACACCGAATTCATAGCTTTTATGTCCATAGTTGTTATTTATTTGAATGAAGTTGGGATAAGTAATTTAAGGGATGTTCTATAATACACAGGTTAAAAGATAAAAGGACAAATGATTGGGGGAAATAAATCAGCCTGCGGAAACGATTATGAATATCGCGGAAATAATTCCACCCATGAGTCAGATCAGTGACCTTGACAGTTAGTACATTGAACATTGAAATGTAATTCTTATGCGAATATGGACAACTCATTGCCCCTAGAGTTTAAATAAAATAAGGTTCTTGATGTCTGGACTTCATTATCCACTCCTTCTCAACTGTCTCCGTTGGCTTTACTTATGATGCCTTACATCGATTAAATCTTGTTAAATTATATTGTCCTTTACCATGGACAATAAAAATGATAATTTTTATCATACACTATTTTAGATATGGGTACCTGTCATAAAAAATTTCACTATTTAAAACATGGCTCATATAAATAAAAAGAAAAATAATTTTAAAAATTGACTTGGCTAATTTCAAGAGAAATAATATGAAATTAAGGTTATTTGCCCTTACATACTGACTGACCAATCAGACAGCATATATTTGCAAATAAAAGGTCACGTTCTAACCGGCAGAAGCCCATCACGCATGTTCTCTCGGAAAACCGTTCGTTTCAATTTGACTTTTCTGATAACTAAGACACTTCCATTAAATGGCTATTTAACCTCAACACCAACACCGCGTATATGTGTGTCGGGATTTCGGACTTGGTGTTCACTGACTTTAACACTTTATCGCTGTGCTCGATGCATTTATTCACCACATAATGCAACTAGAAAGATTAAATAAAAAATAACTTTATTTAAGATATTACATTCACTTCTACGGAATTTGAAAGATTCTAGCTAAGGATTTAGAGGGGATTTAGGAAATCTAAGCCAATGTTTAAATTTTATATTAACATGCGCCCAGCTCTTAACTGAAAAGCGTATCTTAAGACTATAACTAATTTATTTGAGGATATTCTACAAGAAGGAGAATTAAACAATGTGAGAGTTAACTTGAAATAGTCCGCTATATTCTATCATTCATATTTCATTAAGTACATCCGAGAATTTTGAGTGAATGTTAGTAGCCGTCATTTATTAATGAGATTTTATGTCGCCTGAGTAGACAAATAGACTGTTAATATTATATATAACTCATTTTACATTCTATTATCTTTCTCCCACTCATTCATCATTTATATTTATTAAAGTGACCTGATATTCAAGAAACATTGGGGTCGGTTTGAATATTTATGTACTATTTATCAAATAATGTAATACTGAACTGTTCATGGATCCATTGAAGATTCTGAAGGTCGCATTAAACGTCGCTAATGACAGTCTGGAATGTATTTCTATATAGGATGGATATCGGGAATAAATTGTAGCAGTTTGCCAGTTATATTTATCAAAACACAATACACAGTGACTATCAAATAGATGCAGCAAGTAATCGGAAAATCCGAAAACCAACGGAAAAGTTCAACCCAGCGGAGTTTTTTAACTGCTCAAGGAGAGACAGAAGAGAAAAATTTTTAAATGGATACAGATACATGCCATAGATATCCAGATCTGAGGTCCTTGACATCACGTTTCTTCTTTTTTCTGTGCGAATTTACGAGCGGCAAGAGCAGTTAAGTGCGGTTAGACTGGAGGTAGGTGGTGACACGTGAGACTGAGTTTGTGGGTAGTTTGTTTCATTTTCTCCATCTTCATCTTCTGCTTTATCTGAAGGTGTGAGGATGTGTCCAATGGAGGAGAAATGAGTTAATGTTAGATGCGGAATTCCTCGTGTGAGTACTCTGTAGAGCCCAGAAAAATCTAATTCCCATCTCTGTCGGTTTTTGGCGAGCAACACCAATCCAACCCAATCCTTTAATGGTAGGTACGGTAAACTGACTTCTAATGAGGACTCTTGTCAGAATCGGCTGGACAAAAGACCGGCATTTTCCGCTGGTCGATGGATCAACGCTTGCCGACACTTGAGACAATGCAAACAATTTAATCCGCAAGGTCTTTGCAGTCTCAATTACTACCTAACAGTCCATTGAGATCAGATGACGTGCTCTTCCTCCTCTACAAATCTACAAATTCAATTTCCTATCAAACTGAATTTGAAAAAATGGAATTGCCAATGTCTGCATGCAATGGTCGTTCTACTCCTGATATAAAATCGAAATTGAATTTGGATTGAGATTTTAAGCAAGATTAATTGTTGTATGGCCTTTGAACCTGGGGTATTTGGATAAAATAGCCCTTGGTATGTTTAGTGGGATAGAATATTTAAAATTACTCCAATAAGCCTGGAAGATGCTTTTACACTTTCTTTTTATGTCTTAGAACGTCCTATTGAGTCTTACCGACCCATTCCCTTTTTAATTAATTGAAATACCATGCTATTTATTGATTTATTCACCCAGTGTATTTTCTTTTTAATAATCTTATAAGGGAATTCTTCTCATTACATATTTTTACTTTTGCTGGATTTGTTCTATATTGTTAGGAAAAATCAGTACTTTGGTCCCTAATTTTTGTATATGGTTTTATTAAACTGGAATAAATTATTCCATTTTAGGGGCCACGACCTTAAAATCTGATCGTAACTTCTTTTAAAGGCTGCCCCAGACGGACCAAATGTGACGAGGTTGCTTAAATGACACAAAGGATTATTTGTTTCATTGAGTGGGCATTATAACTGTTGGATCCCCATCCGAGAAAAATATAATTAATAATTTATTGTTAATTATTTATGAAATTTGCATGTTTATTTAAATGTGCTAAATTGCAGGGTAGTTGACATAAATAATTTTAGAGTAAAACCTACCTTTCGAGGATTTACGCGCTATTTCTGAGTTCTGGCCTTTGGAGGTTATTTGGGAGTTTATGACAACAACTATAAACGGAGATCTTCAGTGCCATAAAGTTTCACAGCATGAGATTGAATACGATTCTCCCAATTGCTTTTAACGGGAAATCTGATACTTTCAAATTGATATTATCTTATAACTGTGTATATAAGGAGCAAAATTTTCTGCACGGTTAAGCAATACTGAATATTTTGTAACAAATTAAGTGAGCAATAATTCAGCTGTCCTTTCATATTATTTTCACTGCACTAGAAGGGGAAATTAGCGATTAATTGTGTAGAATAAATGGATTATTTGCTAATTTCCATTTTATTGCACTTCGAAAAGTTTTGTTCCCGGCTATTGCTAGTTGCCCTAATTTTCTCACTCAGAAAGACTTTTTTCAAACTTTCTAGGTCTCATTGAATCTCTAAGATCGTGATGAGTGAATGCGTCTCGCCAATCGATACACGTGGTTGAATTTGGATAACCATTTGCTGAAGCATGTTTTTACAAAGCAGGCTCGTATATTCTCATTCTCTTGGCATTTACGTTAGTGTTCATCAGTGTTCTTTGGGAAAATTTGGCGCTTTCTCCAACTGTTCTTCACAAGTTCAGAATTTCTTGCAATCCCGCAAGAATTAAACTGAAGCCAAGATTTCGACCAATGGTGTGGCAACATCTAGCGAATGTCAAATATTTGACGAGTTTGAGCGTCATATTCGATGACAACGAGGAAATTTCTCAACGAAAGTCAGCCATAGAACAAGTTCATTTGTATTAACTTCCAAACATTTACGGAGGAGCTATGATGAAATGAACACTTCATCTATGAATGGAGGTGCAGAGAGCATTCAGAAAGATCTCAGTACAATTTAAATGGAATTAAAGAAGATTCAGCACAAATAGATAACTTTAGAAAATCAGAATACTTTAAAACGTGAACACATGAGTGAATAGACATTGAAACCAAAGAAAAATATGCTGACTTGCAATGGAACTGGAGACACTCATCAATCAAGTACATTTCAGAATCACTTCTGATTTAGGTGAACACTTGGTGCTAAGTTTTGAAAAGGCACGATCGGGAAACACACCTGCACTGCTTTATAAGAATGAAGATTGTCAGAGTTGATAAATATGAAATTCTCAAAAAGACCTCACACGTAAAATCTTTAAAAGCAGCTAAAGTGTAGCATAAAGCTGTATGAAGAAGCATTTAAGTTGTGAGCACAGATTGTGCTCAAGTTTGAAAGTCAAGCATCGAATTATAGAGGTGTTGAAGTGCAGATTTTCACTTCGAACTGCATAACTGAGAGGCTCATTAGTGCGGATAGCTTCCGGGAAGGGTATATTTAAGATATGGTTCAAAGTAAGGCAGTATTGCCCTGGGTTTGGAAAACTTGGATAAAATAAACTCTTCATATGGAACTTCTTATTAAATTTTGTGTTAGGATGTTTGCCATTTTCATTTCATTCCGCTACTTACCGTGTTTTAACTTGGACTGTTGGCTAAGACAGTGCTCGGTGTGAGGGAATTTATTGTTTTGGTTCCACTTAAGAATAGATGTTTATAGACTTGTGTCTGTAATCTTGATGAGGATACGGAGCGGGATTTGAATAAGTAAGGTCATGCTAGCTTTTATTTAATTAATTATTATTCTTAGTATTGCAAAAATACGCATTTTAATTATGTAAATCGTTTGAGCATAAGAGACAGTAAAGGTGACTTAAATAAGCCTAAGAAATCTATACACGTCTGGGCTAGTTCACATAGTTTTATACTTTGAGAAGTATAACTGAATAGATAGATAAACTAGATACATGTGGGGAAGGAGGGAGATCAATCGTACTCAAAGGGTCCGACATTATAGCACGGATACCACACCCTATATGTGGAGATAATCGGAAATTTATTGTGCTCAATCCCGATTTTTTAATATGTGTGCTGAGGGCACCCATTAATACTGCTCTTCTTGCCCTCATATAATGACTCATACGTCTGCTCAGCCAAAAACTGCCACAAAGGAAACAAAACCAAAAAGTATTTTTAAGCACAATTTATTTAGTTTTTACACACAAGTCCACTTTCACGCACGCTCTTTAGAACTGTAAACCAGTCCCCTTTCCCAGAACTACCTCTCCATCCTCTTCGACTGTCCATATAGACTCTCGTTCTTCTGATTTGAGAAAGGTTATAGCATCCTGTTAACCCTTAATGTCATTAGATCTTAAAGAGGATATTTCTAATCCTATCTCAGTCAGATTATAAAAGTAGTTTATCGGGGGATTAGTGCTACTTTATTGACAAGCACGCCAGGATACAAACCAGGAATCTTCTAATGCGCGGTCGATATATTACTATCAAAAACACATCCAAATTGAGATTTGTAGATATTGAACATGAGGCAGAATAGGGCGAAATCTTTTGAGAAATAAAATGATGTAACGATTGTATTCAGAGTACAACCCTGATTTAAGCACTTAATGGCAGGTTACGCATGGTTTTATTTGTATGGTAAAGTGTCAAACGTATTTTACGGAGTTCCTCTGCTCAGTAAGTGTTTACCGCAAAAGACGTTTTTTTCTTTAATCCTTTTGGTCTCCTCCTTCTGTTATGAGATCCCAACCAACCTTCTCATTTATTATTTATTCATTTAAGTCTCTTTTGTGTCTTTTGTCCAATCCTTTTTATTCTGTTCCATTTTATCATTATTATTCACTTACTTATCCAAGTTAGACCTTTCCCTTTTGTATCCTTATTCGTTAATCAGTTCCTCTTCTTCTGAATTCTGAATCCTAAAGCCCTCATTTCCCACCGTTCTCTTGCCGTAAAGTAAAATCCATTAATCACTGCTGCTATGCTGGAATGTCTAGCTTCTGCCGCTGTGATCGATGTACCCAATAGATGTTGCTAGGCCACGCAGACCCATTACCATTACTAGACTCAGACCCAGAGAGAGATAAGGCAGAATATAGTCGCTAAAAAGCAATTACTATCTGTAAATTAACACAATCCTATCATTTTATAAATATTTAATATTAAACACATCATATCGCCATGATATCGCTGTTTAAGAGAAGACGCAAAATGAATGATCCAATTAGTTAAAGGTGTATATATTCGGTAAATTTTCAGCATCTGTATTAGATAACGGATTGAGATAATATTTCGAGTGGACACCATATAGCTTCCACAAGGAAGCGTCAACTGATCTGTAAATTTTAGTCATTGAAATGCTTATTTAAAATGTTATTGATCAAAAGAGTCATGTTTTAATCTTCATCGGCTTAGGGAAGGCATTTAATAGCCTTCCCATATGAGCAATAGTGTAGCATTTAACTGATTGGTTGTACTCTGGGAACATTTTGAACAGTGCCAGGAACTTTCTCTCAACACTTATGAATATATTTCGAGACTCAAAAAAATCTTTTTAATGCACAGAGGAATCCGACATAGTTCAAAAGGATCTTTGATCTGACCTTACTCTCAATCTTATATTAAAGAGGTCTACCTGAATTATTCCATCTCAAATTGAAGCTGAAAGTGTCGGACACAAAAGAGGTTCGGATCTTTGAACATTTTGAATAACCCAATGACCTACGCATAATGAGTAGTTTTAGTGTTTTAAAAGTATTACTAGATATACTCATACGAGTTTATGCTGAGTTTGACATGCGGGTGACCCTCGATAAAACCGTATGGATGCACGCTGGAGAAAATACACAAATATAATGGTCCTCAAAGCCGTAACTCACAACATCTTTAGAACCAGTCAGCAACTTGTAAGGCTCCAATTTCCGCAATTTTCAATAAGATTAAAAGCACAGCTTATCTAGAACCAATCCTCTATCACGGCCTTCCGAATATGTTCAATATTAACTTGCCGAATAGTAACTTCACTACTTACTAGAAGGGGTGAACTATTATAAGAAGTCCGGTAAGGTAGCCTCTATTTACCCAGAATCGAATTTTTCAAGTTAAAAATATAAATGACTCGGAATACATGAACTAATCCTAACAATGGCACTCTCAATCCGATGAGGGATAATGAAAACGTGTATGTTTGTCAATTGTTCATCAACATGGACGAGTCAATTGATTTTAAGAAAACGAAGCGGAGAGAGAAAAGTTTTCTAAAAAATAAGCGCTAAATATTTCCGAAACTGTGTATTCAGATCCATTGATTTAATTAACCCCCAATTACCAAAAACTAAATCGGCTTTTATCTGTCATTTATTTTGGGACAATTGCCTGATCTTATTCTAGATCAGTCTAATTGTTAGTATTTTTGTTTTAATCTTGATTTAACCTAACATTTATATGCCTTTATTCTCCGTCTTTTTACTTTTGGGTTGGCAAGTTATTGACTCAGGAATAGATGTTTAGCCCTCCCAGGCTTCACGGTAAGCAGCTAATACTCTGAACATCCTAATTTGCATTTGAAAGCAATAATCATCCGCTGCTGCAAATTTCTTATTCAAGGAGTCGAAATTTTTAAGATTTTACATGTTAAGCAGTGTGAAAAGTCGAGTAAGGATTTGAGATTAGCGTTTAATCAAGACCATACAAATGGTCAGCATGAAATAGTTCCTTATAAAATTATAATTCCTCATTTTATCGCCGGTCTCATATTATTCAGTTGAGACCTTCCTCTCTTTAAAATTCTAAGATCGGTTATTCATTTTATGTGCAACACCAATCTCAATTTTCGCATATCTTCGTATTCGTATCTCTACCATAGCAAATGGTAATGACACAAAATCATCACGATGAACTTCTAATTATCCTATAATGTTTAACTTGATGTGCTTTAAGTTTATTTACAAAATCAGGACATGAGCACCACGGTCAGTTATTTGAATTGCAACGTTTTGCACGCAATTCAGTATAATAATATATAATATTGATTTCTAATCAAAAATAAGGAAAATTGGTAGCATAAGTTAGTAATAGTTGTAGGCATCGTAAACCTTGGAATGAATAAATTTTTTGCCCAGAATCTCTAAATTGCCAGCCCCAAAATAGTTTGAATACGTTTACTCTGCAGATATAAATGACTATTCTGTCTATTGGAATTTTGTCTGTTTTCATTGGCCAGCCCATTAACAGAAGGGAAATGTTTTAGAACATGGGATGTGTCCTAAATCCAATACAAAGAGATATCCATTTGAGATAGACAGCGTAAAGACGTCTGCGCATTTTACCTCCTTCACTATTTGGTAACTGTAATATATTTGAAGCTATATTCCTTTATGTTCAGTTCTTATCTGTAATATGAACAATAACTTAACACTTTTTGTGGACTATCTATTTGGGACTGAAGGATGACTCCACGCCTTTCCAAAACTACCTTTTATTCCTATTCCTTGAAAATACTACGGTTTTTCGTTCACGAAGCCTCGGTGGTCTTTTTGGCCACGTGAATTAAAAACCTTCTATATGTCATGTCTAAAAGGGTTTACCGATCACCCCCCTTCTATAACCATCCCGTTGCATCAAAAGTACACTTCACTCGTACCTCATGCACATCCTAGCCCCAATGACTCATGTAAACTGTCCTTGTATTACCACTCCACATACACGCACGCGTAGGCTCATGCTTGCCATTCACCGACTCCTATGCCCCCCTCTCATCCACTTTGTTCCTCATCTCTCTCCTACTCGCTTGATTTCTCACTGTGGTTTGATCAATACGTTTTGGCCTAGTTAAATCTTGGTGTTCTACTTTTTGGAACTATTGTTCCTGCTGTTAGTTATTAACTATAGTCTTAACTTCTACAATTAAGATCTAGTTCATTAGTTCTTACAGTTTGGCAACTCCTAAATTGGCGACCTCGGTTCTTGTTAACCCTTACAGTTTCTTACAAGATACGAGAGTGATAAAGTGAAAAAAGGATCCTTGATGGTCTAGCAGCTCAGTTGTTAACTTGATTTATGCTTCCAAACTTTCTAATTCGGTGGGAATTCACAAGGTGACCATATTGCAGTAAGAATTAAAATAAGGCAGGGTGCATGAATTAAAGATTTCTTTTAAAATCCAAGAATGATAAATGAATGGAATTAGGAATCAAATTTCATTGCAAAGGAAAATACGATTAGCGCAATCTGACGGATAATCAGATCTTCCATTTCGACCCTCATTTCCAACGAAACTGAGAGTAAAAGACGTGGGGAAATCTCTCACATGATGTTTATTTTGCGACCCGGATGATTGATCTCCATAGTATGAGGAGGCGCCTTGTTTTAATCCAGACGGAGATGACTGACCCTCCGACATAGAATAACACGTCAAGGGGGCCGTTTGAGGTTGTGCTGACTGGTAAGACGGTAAGGAAGGTCTAAAATATGGTGCTATAAAAATAGGGGGTGGAACAAACGGAGGCAGAACGAATTGATATGGTCTTGCCGCTTCTTTCTTCTTATTATCCATATACTTATCCAATTTTTCACTAATGCTCTCTGTGGATATAGTACCTTTCATCTTCCTTTCTGATTTGTCTCCCCCCTCTCCTTTATATATCAATTCCAGCTGCCGGGATATTATGTCCAATGTCTTAATTAATTTATTTATACTAGTAACCACGGTGTTAGTCGATTTCGCAAGATTAATATTAGATGGAAATGTATTTATATCTCCATCGGTGAATAATTTCAGGCACGGTTGAATATCACTTTCTGCACTGGAGACATATTCGGTCTCTTTGTCCTCTTGGGTTTGAATATTATCTTCCAAATCTTTTACTCCTTCCTGAATTTCCAAAATGGCGTCCATTAGCACATCGTTTTGAGTTGGTTTGACTTCCGATTTTCTAGCCTTCCCCATTTTTAGAATTTCACCGCCACTCCTCTTCGAAGTAAACGGGTCTCGAAGCAAGGAGATACTTTTTCGAATATCTTCAACCGCTTTCATTACCTCTCCATCAGTTGTGGTAGTGGATAGGCCTTCATTTGGCATCGCAATCAAGCTATCCCTGATATCAGCCAGCATATCAATTAACTTTGAATCTTTTCTTTCTTGATGGATTTCATCCCTATTTTGATTAATGGTGCCTATACTTTGACGTATTTCTGCAATAGTCTCTCTAATCTGGTTTTGAGCATTACTATTTTGCCGTCCGGGTATCAATCTTCTGCGGAGTGATTTAAGATTCGTCTTCCGTCGGCATGTGATTGGTGCTATAGATTTTTCTGTGCTTTCGGAATCAGCTGTCACGCTTATAGTTATGCAGGTATCATCGGAATTATTTGAAATGCAACTTGATATTCTCTCTCTACTAGTGAAAGGATTTTTCCTAGTGTCACTGGCAAAAGAAGGAGTATTGACATTTCGGTCTGGGAATGTACTTGACGAGGCAAAATTTGGTTGTTTTACTCTTTGGCTCATTAAAGATACGACATGGTTTAGGTGTGATTCATTTCTTGGCATTTTTGCAGAACGGCATGGAGTCCAACGTGATGTGTGACGTGATTTAGGCAAATGAATCGATGTATGTATATGTTTGGAGTGTGGATTATATGCTAATCTGATTTCAAATAAATGTTCACTCATGTGTTCGTAAGATTTGTTCGGATAATCACAATCATAATAAGTCCTTCCTTCCAATAGTATAATTTTGGTCATTTGTTAATAGTTTTGTTAAATCTATCATTTGAGTTGCCACAAAGCATTCAAAAAATGGGTACATTATTAGCAAGGCCATCAAATGCATTCGAAGCTCACGGGTTTCATCCATAGTTAATCACATCATCGATTATTGATTTTCAATGCTCGTACAGGGAAATAAAATTTCGATACCGTTGCATTAATTGGCAACCAGTCATTTTCGGATTGATTTAAGCAAATGTATTTTCTAAATGAAAAAGAAATTACATGTTTTCTTCCATTTTTCTTCTAGGTGTGAGCAACTGTAACTATAGTGCCACCTAGCAGTGGCCCAGAACAGCCTCATGTATGTCACAAGGGAAATTCATTTCGAGAAACGTTTACTTGAAGTTGATTTTCCCCTATTCCAGCAAGTGGGTTTTCTAGTAAGCTTTGATCGAGACGAAACCCGTTCTGGTCCCTTCTTTGTGTTAATCGGCAAACTCCGTATGCGGTCAGTGAAATGCGTGAAATGAGCGAAATGCGGCTACTGATTACATACCCAAGAAAAAGAAGGGAATCAAAATTTTAAACGAAATAATGAAAGTTCATATAACTTTTTATACAAAAAGGTTGAGTTGCTGATATCGAATTCTTAGGATAAAATTCTCATTAATGTTTCAATACAAACGCTAAAACTAGGAAAAATTATAAAGTGATGTGCACAATATTAAAAGGAAAGTCATTGCCAATGCTTGAAATTCTCAGATTCCATGTTTAGATATTCACGCCTGATTTCCTCCAAAAATACCCCACAAAAGCCAAAACCCAATAATAACAGGGAATTAAACAAATTTCCCGCAAATTGCTAAAAATTATGCCAAGAAACAATACATACTTTTGGTACGGTCTAACAAAATATAAATTTAATGAATAATTACTAGCAAGTCGTTTATTTTAATTTTCTTCGATAAAAATTATTGCCTCTTGAAAGTAATGCCGAGCATATAAGACTTTAATGATGCGAGATTGCAACCTCGCCTGCATATTGTACAACCACTTTTGACATGGCTCCATTTGGGAGAGAAACGGGTTTAACAAGACCCATTTCTTTGGGTCGCTTTATTTATCATCCGCCGGTGCTGATCGTACTTTGGTTTATCCAGAGTGTGATTACACTGACGATGACATTTTGGAACTTGGTCATGGTGGAATATTCATGAATTTTGGAGGTAAGAGTACAATAACCTTCTTCCTATCACTTTAAGCAGCATACTTGATTTGTCTGATGATCACAGAGACAGAATTTCGGGATTTGATTATTGCTTGGGCACGATAGACTCGAAGTCAAGAAGCGCTGGAGAATTCCATAGAGAGTGAACTAGTTACAGTAAAAAGTACCATAGGATATAATGGTACAGCAGGAGATAGAGGACAATTTTTGCTGGAAGTATGGGAAACAGGGGCAGTAGAAATAATATGGAAATCACAAAAATATTCTGTTTCAATTTTTTCAGAAAGAACCTTTATTTCTGGAGATAAGCTTTACATTTTTAAAGTTTTGAGAAATGCACTGTTTCTTGAAAAACCGAAGACATTTTTCCTAACCGCGTTGTAGAAATCGTTAGGAGTTGTAAATAATATGTGCTCGCCACTTGTTTACCAGATACAACCATTCCGGAACCACATGTTTATCTGCTAAATGAATATAATTTTGGTATTTTGGATTCATTATTCATTAGCTCATATTGTTAACTTGTGCGCTTCTAGAAGAGCTCAACATCGTATCCTCATTATCACCTTTCCTGATATTTCCCTAATGTGCTATTGACACATTTATTTCTCATTCTAAGTCGTCCACTACTTCGCATGCATTTTTATATTGTAGATATAAAAATAATATCTGCATATTACTTTTTTGTTAATGTAGATTTTCTAAACGCCTAACTAAAGATTTTTAAGACATTCCTATTCGTCTAATTCATCTTAGTTGCGTTACACATTCTACAGAATCCTTAACGTAATTGATAAGAGACGGCGGATTAAAAGAAAGGCAAATGTGTATAATTAGGTCAAATAAAATATCACCAATTAGCAGGTGTGCAGACGAATTTTTTATCTGAATTCTTTCCACTACTGTTTTCATCAGCCTCAACACTAGCTACAAAGTTTCGAGTAAAGATATTAGGTGAAGGCTGCCCATCGATAGCTGTAGCTCGGTATAAGGTCGGTTGTTTAGAGTTCTCTTGAAAGGATTCAGCAGGATCTTGTGAGTGAAGAGAGTTTATTTGTGGAACAGCAATACAATTCAGTGGAGGTGGCGGTGGGAGATTTACTTCAGGGGATGCCTCTCTTATCTCCATTTGTGGTCGCTGCTTAAATTGATACCGATTACAAATGTTTGATTGATAAACATTTGATCCTGCAGGTATCTGAGACGATTGAAGAGGGCCGGTCACGGAATACGGAGGATACATCTGTGGAGGTACTTGGTTTAATTGCGGAGGTGGGGGTGGTAAAGCCATTTGAGGTCTAGGTGGAGGTCTAAACATTGGGGCTAAAAATCTCGGAGGTTGATTGGGCATCAACAGCTGAATTTGGGGATAAGGTCCACTCTTTTTCTCATTTGAGATCAGAAAATCGATGATTTTGTCGCAAGTCTTCCCCATTCGATGGGAATCTTTACAGCATTCTCGATCACTGTCGTAATCAGTGAAGCTGTCTTCACTTTCAGTATCCGACATACTTCTGCTTCTCTTCTGTTTCTTCTTTTTCTCCTTCTTGTCCTTTTTCCGCTTTTCTTTTTCGGATTGGAATCGACCATCCTCCTTTTCATGTATCAACTGCTCTGATATCTTCTCAATAGTTTTCTGTAATTCTCCAAAACTCTTTGCCATCGTATCCGTAACTTTTTCGACAGTAACCTCGGACTTTTCGTGGGTAATTTCATCATCAGTTACTGGTGAATGTCCTGCCATAACTCGAACGCTCTGTCGAATTTCACTTATGGCTTCGATAAGTTCATCAGCTTGCTGCCTTTCCACTTCGTCCTCTGTATTAGTTTCTAGCTGCTTAATACTCTTTCGGATTTCATTGATAGCACCCATAACTGTTTTATTTTCAGGCTTTTCTGCTTTTGCACGAATTACAGGTTCCGGAATACCTAAAAGAGTATGCAAAGTTTGCTGAATCTCTCCTAAAGCTTCAATAACATGAGCATCCTCCGATTTTACAGCAAGACCTGCTTTCGTCTCCGCTTGAACGCCTTCTATTGCTTTTGTGAGCTGTTGGATACCATTACGGATCTCTTGAAGTGTGTCCATTACAGCGTTGTCTTGACTAGATTTAGTAAATCCTGTGTTGGATGGATTTACCACACTCTCTCGGATGTCCTTTATCAGCCCAGCTAACTGAGACTCTGCAGTTTCATTCCCAGTGAAACTCTGTTTCGATTCCTTTACTTCCATAATGCTACGTCGAATATCATCAAGACTATTTTTGATATAGGGATCAACTGGAGAGTTCTGTTTATCGGGTAGGAAATCAGATGGACGTCCGTGGCCAGCTTGAATTCGAGCTAAACCTCGACGCATCGCCTCGAGCTCTGTACATTTATCGATACTTGAGGGATCACAACATGTACAAGGACACTGCCTAGATATGTAATTCGTATTGATCTGGGCTTGAGAATTTATTCGACCTTGAGAGATCAGGGACTGATAGGAATTAATTGGCAAATCATTTGATCTTTCTGTGGTGATAGTGGTGTCTGATGCTTCACTTCCACCATCTTCATTTACGTCATCAGCACAGAGAGGGGAAGTGATTTCCTGATCGCATCTTGTGAGAATTAAAGGTCTTCGGTGGGAGCTGAGGGGTGGGTGAGATGCCCGAATAGGTGAGGAATCCCTGTGTCTATGTCTTCGGGAAATTTTGGTGTGAGGAGGATCATGACGCGACATTCGACTGCCTTATTCGCAGGAACCACACTTTCACATGAGTTAAACGGCAATACATGTAGATCAATAACGCCAAGTAACACGTGCAAGTCTTTTTCAACGCGATATCGCCATGCCCATATTCACAAAATTAAATAGTAATATTTATTTTCTAAATAAACTGTTAGCTGCAGTTGGTCGTATGCGTTATATCCCTTAAAGTAGCTCTATATATAGTCTGTTATGCATTTAACCCGTTCTTACTAATTGAAATATATGTAAACTTTCTCCTATAATATTTTATCTATGACACAGTACATAAATAATTGTAGGAAATTTTTTACATTTCTTGGTTATTTTTTAAGGTATTTAACAAATCTTCTAAACAAATTAACCAATGTTATTGCTTATCTAACTTTTCTGATGGAAATACAGTGACATAACACTTATTTCCTTCAAGTCGCTATAACCTATTTAGGCAATGATTAAACTGTCATAATAGTATCCATAAATGCACTACCTAACACAGTAGTCGTTTGTCACCGTATATACCTATTACAAAATAAACAGGAATCCTTTCTGTAGCACAATGTAAACTGTAATAACTTTGTGAGTCTGTCGGGGCCACATAGATCGAATAGATGGAATAAGTCAAGCCATTCAGGTTGTCAGATCAGTTCGGAGGTGGCAGTCAAGCCACCCCAATTTACTAATTAGTAAATTAGGTTTATACACAAAACATTTCTTCGTTAGACGTCAGTTATGTCTCGTTGTCGGTGTCCCGGCGTGATGATCGACATCTGCTTAGGTATCTATGTACAAACAAGCAAACACATAGCGGGACCACCTGTAGACATTGTAGTAGAGATCTTATTGTCGGTCAATTATTTCTAATCACCAGGTTTTGACAGACATCTGCTGGCTATAGCAGAAACTACGTACAAAACACCGGAGAACTCTTCTTATTGAGATCATATCGTATTATATTTTGTCAGTTACAATTGTTTATGTATATGAAGAGTTTGTCATATGGCTAGACAGGGGACCTGGATAACATACCATCTAAGGTTAAATTATTCTCCATTAAATGCTCAACCGACTTCTAGAATTTCGATTATACATACCATATAAAACGGTAACAAATAGCGAAATATTGCCACTTATGAATTCGTGTTGATCCTCATATTTGCTTATTCCCTTCCGTAAGGTCATTCTAATCTATCAGGTTAGTAAATGTTTATATAAAGTAATTCCCGATAGCGATTCGTTATTGTTTGTGCCCTATGTAAACTTTGGTCATTTACTCTTAATATTTATATTTGCTATGATTTAACAGTATTTAATGACGTTTCGTATGGTGGTATGATGCCTAGTAAATTTCCATCAGTAATGATATACGAGGGAATGAACAT